>OMLC01045656.1:5286-41691 GCA_900302585.1 Regalecus glesne
ACACCCATGTACCCCAAAGTGATGGAGGACGCACTTGCAGAGCACGTACAACCCCCCCCCCTGACCCACAGACACAGTAAATGAAGGAAATTACAAACTCCAATTGCTAAAAGGGATGCATTTGAGATAGTTTACTCGCAGAGAGTCGGTGAAAAAGAGGGGACGGGGTGGTTCAGGTATCACAGAGAGGTTCTTTTCTCAGGGTTAGCTCATTGCTTCTCCACTGATACAGTCGATGATGGTTTTCTTTGCCGTAATGAAAGTCAAATGCCAAAAATAATGTCTTCCCTCCCCCTTGGCAAAGTCCGCTCTATGGTCTACTGGAAGTCTCGGACCCTTTCCTTGCTCACATCATCCATCATGTATCTGTGACACGGGGTCCCTCGGCCAGGCCCTGATATTCTCCTCCTGTTTGGGTCTGTATTATAAATCAGACAGAGAGTGTGTCAGAGAGTCTGGGGGAGCGTATTTACCGAAATGTCCAGCGAATAGTGGAAACCCGTGAAAGGCTCCAGCATTAATCATTGATTGAATGTCTGATGACACATCAGCCTGGAAAAGTGGGCCAACGCACAGTGTAGTCACACTATGTTCCATGAGAAAGCAGATGCTGTTGGGCTGGTGGTGGTGGTGGTGGCTTCTTCATAATCTGAAACTTCTGATAGCTGAAGCTGCAGTGGGGGAGGCAAGCACACAGGGAGAGAGAGAGAAGAGGGGAGAGAGGGAGAAAGAGAGATTCTGATGAGTATAACAAGATTTTCAACATCCCGGCGTGTATCAAGCTCCTATTTGTATGATTTCAAGGGAAAGCACGAGAAGATCAGAGAACAAGTCAGGACGTTTGGATGGCTCGTGTATAAAGTCCCGCTCGGAGAGGACTTCAGACGTCTGAGCAAAGCCGCTCGTCTCCCCGGGATTACATAGCTCCTCTGAAAAACACTGTCACTGACGTGTGAGGGTATAACGCAATGTGCAATGGAATTATCTCGTACGGCTGCAAGGGAACATTTTGTGTTTCTGTGTGAGCTTGTATCTGTGAGGCCCACAAACACATTTCTGTGGTGCAAAAGCATTTGGACTGATTCATGACGAAGCCTTGAGTTCGGACTGAGAGGTCCATGTTTACATGGTTAGTCCCCTCGTTAAGGGGACGGACACGGACTGAGGTGGGGTTTAGGGGGATTTGAGCCCCTTCCTGATGCCCAGCCGTGGGTTTGAACCGGCAACATCTGGATGGTCAGTCCCCGAAGCCAAGGCTCTACCACTGAGCTACCGCAGCCTCTGGAGCCATGAATTCAAACTAAAAAAAAATCATATCTGCCTTGGGGTGTCTCGGTGGCTCAGTCATGCATATGCTACGCAGGTTCAGGCTTGACTGCCGCATCTCAGGTTCTAATCAGACGTGGGCCCTTTGCTGCACGTGCGTTTCATTACTCCACCAGGTGACATCTGGTTGAGACGTCACCTGGTGGAGTGACGAGACGTTTGTGAATATACATCTGATCAGTTCGGACTGCAGGGGATATAGCCTTAGCTGCCCCCGTGCATCAATGAGCCTCGGGCATCCGAAAATCTGTGCCTGTTTTGTGGTTCGTTCTTCTCTGACAACTGTCGATAGGAGCGCACCACAAGTCTTGCTGTTCCTGACGTGCAGTGACCCAGTCATCTGACCACAACAATCTGCCCTTGTCAAAGTGGTTCAGGTCCCTACCCCCCACCCATTTCTCCTGCCCCCAATTCGCTGAGTGTGAAAACCGATTCTTCGCTCACCCTCTTTGACATGCGCCCTTGTTTGGAGATGGTCAACATTACTGGCCTCACCTGTGAGTGGTCATAATGTTTTGGCTCATCAGTGGACGTGTAAATGTATCTCTCTGTATATCAGTGTGGGTCTCTGTTGAGTTGCCACACAGTTAGCTCTTTGACAGGACTCGCTGAGGGCAGCCCTAATGAAAGGATTAGTATATGGCTGGAGTGAATACTGAACTGTGCTCTAACTGATGGCTGAAAAAAAGCGAGGTGGGGCGTCTCTCCTGAAAGATCTCCACCGCTGCGGGACACTGAGAGGTCCGTTTTTACATGTCAGGATTGGTCCCCACGCTGTGGGGGTGGACATGGAGCTTGGGGGATTAAGGTGGGATGATGCCCTTCCGGGCGCCCCGCGGTGGGTTCGAACCCACAACATCTGGTTTGTCAGTTCCTGAAGCGCGCGCTCTACCGAACCCGTTAACCAGTGATGTGTAACATGAGATAGCTTCACGGTGCCGCATTTCAGACAACCATCACATTTCACTGATGATGCAGTTAGGTTGGTCCCTAAACTTGAAGAACAGGAATCATGATGCAACCAAAATATCATTCAGCTGTGGTGATAAATGAGCACATTTCTCATTTGCTCGCTAGTGACACTGTTAGTGGACTGAGAGGGATAGAGGCCTCCGCCCTGGCGTGATTAGATCACTTTTGCCATATGACTTTACTTTGCAGTGTTTCTCTCCTGACATCGTGGTGGTTTAATGCCTTTCTGTAATGAGCTAGGGTTCCGCTGCAGCCAGTGAATGTGACTCCTTGCTGATCAGACAGATATATTTATGGAGGCATTCGGTTTTGTTTGCATGGCAGTCGATTTGGCCTGTATGTGAGAGGACTCATTCAGGGACTGGGAATTAGTCTCTTTCTTGATCATCTATAGGAGGCAAACCTGAGCTCCTCAAGGAGGTCCTCTTTCAAGGAGGGGATATGAAACAGACGTAATCTGTCACAGATATGACGCACAGACATTTATTTCACAGGTCTCAATCTGTGATGATGATGATGATGATGATGATGATGATGATGTGTGTGTGTGTGTGTGTGTGTGTGTGTGTGTGTGTGTGTGTGTGTGTGTGTGTGTGTGTGTGTGTGTTTGTATAAAACTATTCCTTTCTTACAGAGCATCTCAATGACCTTTCAACTTCGGCATGATTCAGCTTAAAAGTTTGCTGGTAGACTGACAAATAAATTGCACAATGATTGACTTGAGTCCAAGTTCTGAGCAAATCAAAGTTTGTCCCTCAGTTACCTAAAAATGAACTTTTTAATTCTGGCTACAAGGTAGCCAGCAATAACCTGTGGTTTTAGTAATACTGGCAGACAGCCACATTGTAGTTAAATGAAGTGCTGATACAGAAACATTCCCCTGCGATGTCACAAGCATCAAGTCGTCCTTTTAACGCTGCTAATAAGCCATCATTTAATCACTGTTTCTTATCACACTGTAATATGATGGCTGTACAGTGACAATCTTTGATTCCTTACCTTTTAAGGATCAGCATTATTTAATGACAAAAATATGTGCCACCCTACTTTAACACTGCTAGGAAAATCAGTGTCTTTGAAAACCAACTGGCTGTTCAGGAAACCTAAAGAGAACTGTGCTATGATTTGTGAGAATGATTTATGAGAAGCATATCAACCCTTGAAGGAAACTTGTTGCTTTTGCTGAAGGAAGTATTACCTATACCTAGTGCCTAACTTACTTAAATGTTTAATAACTCCTTTTGGCTTCAAGGAAAATGCACCACCAAAAGGTGGAAGTCAGCTTGTGTATTTTTCTGCCATTTTTCACAAAGTTGTTGTTTTTTCTTTCCCATACATACCCCTTTGGCACTTCATCTTTCACTTTCTGGACTCAGAAGGCCTGCCATAGCTCAGGAGGCAGGGCGGATGTCTACTAATCAGAGGATTGGTGGTTCAATCTGTGGTCCCTGCAGGAAGCATGTCAAAGTGTCCTTGAGCGAGATACTGAACCCCTAGGGGCGGCATAGCTCAGTGGGTAGAGTGGTCGTCTAGTAATCGGAAGGTTGCAGGTTCGATCCCCGGTCCTGCATACAGCATGTCGAGGTGTTCTTGAGCAAGACACTTAACCCTTAACTGCTCCCCGAGCGCCATATGTTGGCAGCTCACTGCTCCTATATAATAGGTTGGGTCAAAAATGCAGAGAAATCCAAATTTCCCCTTGTGGGACTGATAAGGGAATCCTTTCTTTCCTTAACTGCTCCCTGGGCACTGCAGCTGTTCAATGCTCCTATACAATAGGATGGGTCAAATGCAGAGAAAAAAATACATAGTATGTATGTACAATGTAAAATAAATAAACCTGCTTCTTCTTCTTCTTCTTCTTCTTCTTATTTGAAAGTTTCAAAGGCTGCAAAAGCAGCTGCAAGAGGCAGAGGATGGACGAGATGCTGGACGCAGGGAGCTGATTGAGGTCCACAGGGAGCTACAAGAGTGTACCCAGGAGAGGGACAGCCACCGCAAAGAGGTCCTGGACCTGAGAAGGCTGTTGGGGGATGAAACACGTGCCAAAGAGGCCATCCAAGCCTCTAACCAGGAGCTTAGGGTCTCCTTCAAGAGAGCCGAGAGTGACAACAACAGGTAGAGGAACAGCCACTAGGGATTGTGAATCACATATAATTCCAGTAGCAGTAAGTAGAAGAGATTATCTAGTATCCATGAGTAATTTCGATGTTTTTTGATGTGTGAAATATTCAAAATATCTTAGCTTGAGGCGAGCTGTGGAAGAGAAGGAGCAAAAAGTGTCAGTCTTAGAAGAATGCAAGAGCTCAATGCAGCAGGAGGCTGCTAGTTTTAGGATTACCATGAGGGAGCTGGAGAAGTCTCACCTTCAGGCACGGAGAGAGCTGCAGGAGATGCGCAGACAGGTAAGGGCCTTTTGAGGTTATTAGTTCATATCTGACTTAACTTTTAAAGCCACAATCATAGGGGCTTCCTGTGGCATAGGCGGTTAACGCACTGATGTTCTGTGCATCACTGAGTCATGCAGTTGGGTGTTTGAATCCCAGCTACACTGTTTTCAACTGCGGCTGGAGGTCCATTATTAGTGGGGCATAATTTGCTTAGCCTCATATGGGTATAGGGGTTAGGTTGGATAAAGTATTTTGGGTTCGCTAGTGTCCCCACCTGGGTCGTCCAGGCACTCGGATTAAGTGAAGGGAAAGTACTCTGCTTCATTCTTCTCCGATGGCCAAGCACTGTGCTTTCCCTGCGAGAAATAGCATAGGCTAGTCATTAAATGACTTGGCGGGGACACATGCTACAACCTCCTCCTTCCTGTTAACATTGTAGAGGGGCATCAAAGCAACATAGCCATGGGCAACTCAGGGAATTCGGGTGGGAAAAAGGGGATAAAATGTAAAAAAAATTTAAAAAAGCTACAATCATCAAGATTCACATGCCAAAAAATATATTTGATACTTTCTATTGTTGGAGTGTGTAAAAAATAGCTAACCATGAATTATTTTGCAGCTATTGTGGATAACAAGCAGACCGTGCTTGCAGAAGGCCTTTACCAACAGATGTCACAGCATCAATAGTTAAAATGCCATGACTATAACTTATGTACCCTGAAGAAGGAGAATTAGGTACATAGGGTATGAGACATGCCGATCATGCTCTATTCACATGTTTACGGTAGATAATTTGTGGTGAAATATGCGAGGCTCCACCTGCATACACACACAGACATATATATATATATATATATATACATATATACACACCCACTCACATCTCCATGGTCATCCCTCGATTCTGTAGCCACTTTTCACCTTGCCCAGCTGTGCAGTCCGGCAACCTAGTTCTGTACTTAGTTCCACTCCTTCAGGGAACAGAATTTATGGTTATAACTTTTGGTTCCCTTACAGTTGACTCACTCAGTACAACAAATAGGGTATGGGATATGTATAAATGCCCCGCAGAGCAACCACTAAACCAGAGTCAAACCTCATCCACTCTAGTGCTTCATAAATCCAGCAGAAAGGTCATAATGAGCTTCTGAAGGAGCTATCACATCCAAATGGTAAAACCAAACAAAAGTATGTGGTGATTACCAACTGGCTGCAGTACAGATAACACTTAAACAAAGCCTATGATGTTACCATGCCCTTGGTCCAACGTGCCCTCACACTGTGAAGCAACAGAACACCTCCTGTGCTTTAAGTTGGGAAGATGCCCTCCACAATCCAGTGGGATAGCTGTTGTTTATACAGGGCTTTGCCCCTGACTGGGTAAGCAAAACAGAAATACAACCGGTCACATATACGCACACTCTGAGTGCAGTTTATGTAGGTATGTAACACACACACACAGGACACAGGGAATGCAACCTCTTCTGTTGCAGAAGGAGGGGATAAGAGCTCAAAAGCCATAGAGTTATAGGTTCCAGGGATACTATTGGGCATATGTATCACATTTGGGTGCAATATAACCCTGTGGCCATCCAAAGTGAACTGGGTACAAAAAAGATACACAGATAAACCATGAAAGTCACCCACCCTCTTCACGGAGGTCAAAGCGAATTGTAGTTCAGTTTTGTATAAAAGAAATATATCTACAGACTCAGTGGGGGATGACAAAGAGCCTCAAGCATCTAAGCCAGATTCCTTGAGGGGACACTGTATTTAACTGCAGGCCTCAGTTGTTGGACTCCTTTTAAGAAATGCATGGTAAGAGGGTGACTGCCTGGTGTCGCTCCAGTAAAGCCATCATGACTGGAAGATATAGCTGCCAAATAGACCTTAATCATGGAAAATTAGATGTCCTTTTCCTGCAGCTCCTGAAGGAATGTCAAAACATCCACAACACTTAAATGAGAGTAGATTTCAGTCCCAACACCATTGCTTGAATGCCTGCAACTTAAAGGAAAATAGGCCCTCATATTCTGGATCATTGCCGCTACATTACGGAACAGACCTTTGGCTATTAAAGTTGACCTCTCAACAGGTAGGCATACAGCTGAAACAGTTCCAGGGTGGATGAATCACCTTTCCTCCCGTTTGAGAGAGAAGGTCACTGTGGAAAGGAAGCTGTCAGCAGACTTATTGCCAGCAGACTGATGATCTCAGCTGACCACCAAGGGGCCACCAAGATCAGGGACAGATCCTGCCAGTGCACCCTCTCTAGAACAGGAAGAATCCTTTCCACTGGGGGAAAGCATACAAGAGTGTGCTAGCCCATGTGTGTGCTAGTCCATCCATCCCCAGAGGCATGGTGTGGTCCATTATGGAAAAGAACAGAGGACAGTGTGTATATACTCCAGAGGCAGAAAAACCTATTTCCACACTGTTGAAATTCTATATTTGAGCTTCCACCAATGGGTTTAACTTCCACTCTCTCACAAGAAGTCTCTGGAAGAGCAAGCCTACCCCAAGTTCAGGTGGCCTGGGACATGGGTCGGTCTGAGAGATGCAAAAGGAGCACTGCACCACAGCAACAGAGAGTTCTATTCTGTCCTAAATGTGTGAATAGAAGTGTCTTCAGTCAGGTCACAAAGGTCGTGATATTCCATCCTATATATGTTACACCGAGTGAGTCAACTAAAAGCAAAAAAATAGTTCAACCATGTTGTGGGCAACTCTGTTTAATTTCAAATGGCTCTGCCCTTTGAATTGCTCAAACACCATTTACTCCCCTTCATTGTCCATACTTGTTATTATCTTAGATAAAAAAGAAATGGTCTAAATGATTGTAGCTTTAGAAAGGTTATTACATGCAAAGTAAACTGGGATATTTGACCACGCACAGGTAAAGGTTCTTGAAGGTGAGAATGGGCAGAAGAGCCAGGAACTGCAGGAACTCCAGGCTTGGGTGTGTCAAGCGAAGCAGAAGGGGGAGGAGTCACGCTGCAAGGCTTCCATTCTGAGGCAGAGAGTGGTAGAGTATGAGACTGGCAGACAGGCGGCACTGAATGAGGTAGAAAATCCCTGGAGGGGAAATGTCGGTTATCAGCATGCTGGAGAAAACATTCCTCCCAGTCACACATACTCAGAGAATACCTGTCTTGATGCATGTTCAATAATCCAGGTATTGAGATCACAAAAAAGAGGTGAATCAGTTCAACTGGATCAGAAGTTTATTTGGAAACGTTTCGAAATAAACTTCTGATCCAGTTGAACTGATTCACCTCTTTTAGAGAATACCTGTTATATTTGTCAAGAGTGAGTTCATTAAGCCCACCATAATGTGCAGTCATTCTTCTATAAGGACAACTTTACTTGATGAAGGCTCACAATTTTAAACATAAATACTGATTTACTGTAGTGATATAGGTATATTTTATTTTATATCCCAGGTCAATGAAGTCTCAAAACACAACCACTCACACAATCTGAGACTGTCATCTAAAATCTATTGAAAATTATAATAAATCACCCGCAGCAGATTTCTTAGTGCATTGTTTTCAATATTTTCACCTCCATCGCTGAGCACTGGTTTGTTTGTTTTTTTGTTTGTTTTTTGTGCCAATTTTGTTACTTGTCTTTCAATGTTATGGTCAATGATTTTAAGTATGAAAACGACCCTAACCAGTGCCTGCATACAGCAGCTAGGAGACTAGTTTGTTTACGTGCCTCCTTCCCATCTCTCTGGACAGGTTATGGGGTTGCAGCGCCGTGTGGTGGAGCTGGAAGTGGCACAGCGTCAGAACAGAGAGTTACTGGAGGAGAAAGATGCTTGTCTTCAACAGAGCGACGAGAGGCACAAGGAGGCAACTTCCCAGCTTGAAGGGGCTCTAGAGGATGCCAGGAGCCAACTCAGAGAGCTTGCCCTGCGGGCCAACCTTGCAGAAGGGAAGGCACAGAGCCTGGAGGAACAGCTGAGTCTTGGAGATGCCACACGACGTGACCTGGAAGTCAAGCTGGCGGGTCTGTACTCAGCTCTGCGCTGCACCCTCGGCATCTGCCGCACAGGACTCTCACGCACCCCTGGATCCCGTCAACGGTCTCTCTCTCCGTGGAAAACTCACCTGTCAGTGAGGGGTACAGTCATCCACTTTACATAATTGCAGTGTATCATGCCATTTATAGTCTTCCTGTATTCTTCTGCTATAAGCAGATGCATTCCTGAGTGTATTCTTTATGTGTAGGGGGAGAAAGTATGGGTGAAGGACCTGTGCCCTCCTTGTCATGTGGTGAAGATGAAGAGCTGGATGTCGACACTGTGCAGACAGCCCTCCGGGAATTCCAGCAAGAACTCAGGGACACACAAAGAGACAGGGTAACATTGAGCAACCCCTTAACAGTAACTAGAATGTCCATTGTGCAAATGCACGGATGCAAAGGCTTAGTCCTAAAGTTTTTACTTTTCTCATACCAATCAGAATCTATTAAATCAAATCACAGGTCTAAGAAATGTCTCACCTCTAATAATAATAGTAACAGGAAACTTCAGCTGGCCTTAAATAGTCAAATGTAGAAACGGACCACTTATTTAAAAATGCATTAGGGCTGGGCAATTATTCAATATTATCATTTATCATATTTCAACAGGATTGTAGCAGGATGAAATTTAGATACTGTCATACTGTGACATGTAATTCTGTTATCTAAACTGATGATATTTAAATTTGTTACACAAAGTAATTCACAAAATGACATCCGAAATATTCGAAGGGGTATTTTTGGTTTGATATCATACTTAACATTCTCAAACAATTCAATGTGAAGAATGTCAACTGCATTCTTCCATGGCAGGAAAAATTCCCTATCATCGTTATAATAGTATTTGTCATATTGTTTTGCACTTTAGTGGGAAGCATAATTCAGGAGGAAGGTCAGTCATCTAGTAATCGGAAGATTAGCAGTTTGATGACCTGTTCTTTCAGAAGGTGTTGTTTGAGTGTCCTTGAGCAGGGGACTAAAACTCTGTTTGGGATAACAGATGAAAATTAGCCTGGTGGCTAAATCTGGCATATTACATTACATTTGATTCTAAATGTTTGTTAATAGAGCCAGCATGGCTCAGTGGGTAGAGCGGTTGCCTGGCGAAAGTTGCAGGTTCAATACCTGCAGAGAAGCGTGTTGAGGTGTCCTGAGCAAGACACTGTTCCCCTAACTTCTCTGCCCTGTGATAGACTGGTGACCTATACAGGGTTTACCCTGCCTTTCGCCCAATGAGAATGGAGATAGACTCCAGTTCCCCTGCGACCCAATTTCGGATAAGCAGTTGACGATGGATGTTTGTTAATATGCACTGTTCAAATAAAGGACCTTTATTTATTTATTTACTAGCAAAATTGTTCAATATTCATATCTAGGATCATGTTTAACACTTGCTGTACTAAACTTTTGTCTTTGAGGATGAAGCCAAGGCCCAGACAGTCTCTCTAAGTCACCAGGTGACAGATCTTGAACACAACCTGGACAACTCATGTGCCCAACTACTGGATTCACAAAAGGCTCTGAAAGTAATGGAGGAAGGTGGGGAAACCAGTAGGTGTGATAGGCATTGTAATCGGATATTAGATATGTGCACAGTTATATTAGTTTGTCTTCACATATGTTCCCCAGGGAAACGAGAGATTGCAGAAACACTGCATGGGGTACAGACCTCACTTTCCCTGCAGGAGGAGGCAGCACGGTGTAGAGACAGGGAGAAGAGGTGCCTTGCGGAGGAAGTAGCAAAACTCAGGACCAGTCTCCAGGCAACTGAGGTTGAATCCAGGTCACTGCAAGTATGTCGAGAGACCAAGAAAAAAGGACAATTTCAAAATCTAATGCCACATCTTGAGTGACAGCTGTGAAAGGTTGTGTACCATCTCTACAGGAGAAGCTGCGGCACTTGCGGGGTGGAGAAGCTTGTGCAGATGCAGAGCAGCGGAAACTGAAGGAGTCCCTGGACACAGCAGAGAAAAGGGCGAGCAAGCTTGAGCTGTCCAAGAACACCCTGGAGGGAGAGCTGCAGCGGGCCAAGCTCAGGGCAGCGGAGCTTGAAACAGAGGTGGGGGTGTTGCACGAGAGGTTGACAGACATGAGGAAGGAGCTGGGTAACAGCGAGGACCGGTATGCTGCGCTGAAGGTCAGTGAAGAGAGGCTGATCACTGCTCTGGGGCGGGCTGAACAGCAGGAGAGTCAACTGAGAGAAAAGCTCCACGACCTCTCTAAGTGTGTCAGAGACAACAGGGTCAGCACGGGAACCATGCAAGAGCAAATAGCACAACTCCAGAGTGCTCTGACTGTCAGTGATCATGACCGAAGGCTGCTGCAGGTAATGTGTACTGCTGAATCAGCCCCACTGAAAGGTGCCTTCTAAATATGAATAGGTGGAGGGTACAGAAACTTACTACAGGAAGAATTGAATGGGAAAAATAATATTTGGTCAGCTCTGTTAAATAAAACTAATTATGTGCACCATAATGTTTTAAGGTTTTCCTAAGGATGTGTAATTGAAACTCTAAAATGAGATGAATAGGTGAGCTTCCATTACTACACTTTGATTTACAGTACAACTATAGTACCTTTTCTGTTTGAGGATTAATTTTTTTGTTATTTACCTTTGCCTCACTGGTTTCCCTTAAGTTCCTCAAAGACTGCAATAAAATGCTCTGACAAGCTCATTAATTCTCCAAGAGCCTCTCAGGAGAGCTTTCAGTGCTCAGTTTGGGACTGCATTTTAAAGATGCTGTGCAAACAAAAACACAGAGTGCTTCGAATAAATCTCTTTTATTTTGCTCGAAACATATCAGCTTGTGCCAATAAAAAGGAAAAAAAAACAACTCTTGCCTGTGTCTTTGAACATAATATGTCAGGTGCTGAGCGAGGGAAAGAGTTTGCAGGGAGGTGAGGACTTTGGGGTGATCCTAAGTGCAAATTTGTTATGTTTTGATGACAGCCACTTGCTTAATGTACAGCCGTGTTATGCAATTAAAACTTACAGGAACATCTGGACAAAACCAGAAATGCCCTTTCAGAGAGTAAGAGGCTCAACCACACGTTGACAGAGCGGGCCCAGAACCTTCAGAGGGCCCAAGAGGACTTAGAGCTGAGGGTTTTTGACCTGGAAAAATATAACAGGACATTGAAGGAGGTGAGTCAAGAAGGTGAAAGTTTTTTTGTAGATCTTATGAACCATCAAATTTCATTCTCGGTCTTGAGTTATTTTATGATTTTGAATGGGCTACTGACTGTAACCCAGGCCCTAGCGCAGAAGAAGGAGGTTGAGGTCCAGGCCCAGGGGAGCTCCCAGCAACTGCAGAAGGAGAACGAGGAGTTCCAAAACAAGGTGACTGGCCTGCAGAGCACCCTGCACATGCTGCAGGGTGAGAAAGCTGAGCTGGAGAAATTTCTGAAGCGCCTCGGAAAAGACAAGTCTCTACTCAGAAAAACACTGGAGAAGGTAAACTGTCCTTTTCTCAACACTGTTCTTCACCCCTGTTGTTTTTTCTTTTTTCTTTATACTATTTAAAAATCCACTACTTGCATCCAGTGTATCCCCACTGAGGTGAGACCACAGTCTTTCTGATGAAAACCTAAAAGGCCTTTGCTTGCTTTGCTGTTGACTGGAAAATACACTTGTCCCCATTCAGTTCTTCCAAATGTAAATATCTTTTGGGTTTCATCAGCCTATTATTGTTTGTTCCCTTTCTCCCCCAGACTCCCCTTTTCTGTCACATTATGTATGAAGTGATCTTATAATGATGGAAACATGTAGGAGTGCTGTGAGAATCTAGGGGCCCTGTGCAGGGCCTCTGTTACATGCATTACAGAAAGGCACGTGAGCAGGAGGATCATGGTAAAGTCGTTCGCGTTGTGTCCTTCTCATGCTGCTGTCAGGTAGAGCTAGACAGGCTGAGGAAGGAGGAGGAGGTTACGTCGGCAGGCAGGGAGAGGGAGCTGCTCAGGCAGACTGTCCGGAGCCTGGAGCAAGAGCTGGTGGAGAGAGAGTTTGAGGTGCAGACCCTGCAGGTGAGAGGTCACAGGGCTATGACAAGTGTAAGAAAAGTTACATCATCAAGGCACAATCATAGAAAAGAAAAAATATGTTTCCCTCATCACCATTGAGAATTGATACTCTATTTTGATGTTAAAGGGGAAACACTCACATTTTTAACATTATCTCTCCGTGTTTGTTGGCGGGATAACAATCCATTTGCAGTCATAATACTGAGCAAACCTGTGTTTATGTCAAAAACGCTGATGAAATTGTGGGTAAAGTGTCCATGAGTGATGTCACTGGTTGTCAATTTGTGAATTGCCATCTTTATATAATAGTCAGTGGCATTCCCTTCAACAACTTTATGAAATGTTGTTATTCACATTTTCTTATAGAATATAGCCTGATTTTATATGAGCCACAGATAAATGCCACTAAAGATGGCGGCAAACCAGGATGTAAGGTTGTATTTTTTACATTAATGGATTGTCCGCCAATGATGTCACTGGTGGACTATTTCAACACCATTTCAGCAGCGTATCAGAGACACACAGAAAACTTGTGTCTTATGGCTGCTAACCCACACATGTAAACATGCTTAAACCATACAAAAGACATGATGATAAAACATTTTGAATGTTTCCCTTTTAAATGCTGTGTGTGAACTGTGTCCAGGCCCAGGTATCACAGTTGGAGCACACTCATGCACAGCGCCTTCTAGAGGAGACAACCCGCCATCACCAGGAGATGGATGTGGAGACTGATCGTCTGAGGGGAAATCAGCTCCAAGCAGAACAGGCCCTAGAAACCAGAGAGAAGGCCCATCGCCAGAGGGTCAAATGTCTGGAAGAGCAGGTACTAAAAGTGAAGATATATGTGGGGAAGGTGATCTTGAGCACTGTCTTTTAACTCTTGGACAGTCTCCCTGTTGTGCCTTCATTGTCTAATCTTCCAACTTTACTTTTTTTCCCTTCATACATAGGTACTGACACTGAAGGAGCAGCTTGATCAGGAGATGAGAAGGCGACAAGCCTACGTCAATCATATGCTGCAGCCTGGTGTGTGAGCAAAAACACTCACTTTATTGACACGTTACACCCCAGGCCCCTCAATTCACTGTCATTCTTGAAGTTCCCAACAAATTGTGTTAAACTCCATCCAGTTTTTAGAGCATGCACACTCAGAGAAAACACTCCCAGCGCTTGCCCCCACACATGCACATGTGCGCACTGGATTACATTAATCTCCAGGAAAACTCAACAACAACAAACAATGAAAGTTTTGTTTATGAGCGCACTGGATGTGCCAAATTGTTTTAAGGATTTTCTCTTCCGAGCTACAGTAGGCGTTTCCAAGTCTGCTCATACTCTGTCACTTTTTCAGGAAAAAAATACAATGAAAGGCTTCCTCAGATGGTGCTATTTCTTACTCCTTTCTTGCTTTATAATATATACTGATTTAACTAAAAACCTATCATGCACCGCTCTTTATGAGTTCTATGGTGATACATCATACTGTTGAAATAGGAATGGTCTCAAACCAGATTTGTATGATTTCTATTTCTTTCTTTTTTAAATGTTGGTTGTTTAAAGCTTTGTCATCAGGGATCCTTAACTCACTCGTCACAAAAAAAGTTGAAACAGTTCATCGAGTTCAACTCAGATGAACTGTTTAAACTTTGTTTTGTGATTTCCTTACCTGGATTACTGAGCTAAAGACATACAATCGACTTTGTCACATATCCTTTCTTCACTCTGTGGATGTTAGCACGATTATGATAACACTGTTACACAAAGCACATTACTGTTTTAATTCAATCTGTTTGTATCTGGACATAGGCAATAAAAACATGTTTTGACTTGACGCTAGTGAGATCTAATAAGAAATGGGCTTTATTCTGCTGAGCAGGCAGAATGTAGGTAGGGGGAAAATAACCCAGAAGTTTCATTTATTTTCATGTTTCAGTAAACTTTGTGAGTCACCAGAGTGCTCCCTCATGACTTGTGCGTTCCAGAGTTTGGTTTGCATCATTGAAAGTCTCTCTGTGGATATGGTGTTGTGGATGAAGGAATGACCCTTGCCCTGTTACCAGTGTTCCCTCTGTGTTTTCTTTCATTGCAAAGGTTGTTACAGACACTAACATCGGTGGGGGATCAACATTTCTCAAAAATTTCACAGGCAATTGCAGTGTTTTCCTTGACAGCATCCAAACCCCGGGACGATTCGCAGTCTCCACTTTGCTGATTAGAAACGATAAGCACATGCAAGCATCTCTGCATCCATCCATATGTAGATCAACATAGCATTGAGTCCTGTCTCACAAGTTACTTACCCAGTATTGTTCCCCCAATCACTTTGTTTCATTACACTTGTCTTATTTTCGCGATACCTCTGGTGCCCTATTTACATAAGAGTGAACATGCGTGTGTTCTGGCTGTGCAACATGCTCTGGTATGCCAAGGTGGGTAACTGTACACAGTAAGAGTTTCAGGGAGAGGGGAAGCCTTGTCAGAGTTTCTTTAAAGCAGCCCTTTGATTATCATAGATCCGCCCAGTGGTTATCCAGTTACCAGCCTCTCTTCAGCCATTGGTTAGAAAGGGCTAATTATGCAAGGTAGTGAATCCCTGTGGGGGAGGTGGGGCCAGAACTGAAAGAACTCCTTTGGCAGGCAGAATAGAGCTTTTATTGAGGATATTTCTAAGCTAACCATCAGGGACCAAATCGCTTGTTAAAAAAAAAAATCTCAGCCGAATCACTCTGCTCCCACTCTTTCACTCCTTCCCACATTTCATTTCTGTGAGACAGAGTGCAGCTCATGCAGCACCCAGCAGCAACCAGAATGCAAGGAATCTACAGTATTCCCCTGTTTCAGACAACCAGCCCAGCTCACTTCTGAAGGGCAAGACAAGAGAGAGAGAGAGAGAAAGAGATAGAGAGAGAGAGAAGAGCAAGAAGAGAAGAAGCAGAAGAAGATTCACTAGGGTTGCTGTGGCTAAGGTGGGAAAGTGCTGTCTTGTCCTGTTCTGCTCTGCTGCCTCAGGTGTGTGCTCCTCCCTCCCCTCTGCGGTGCCTGCTGTCAGCTCCATCCCTGGGCAGCTGAGGCCATGGTGTTGGTGCTGCAAGCCCTGCTGCCCTGCTTTTGCACCCTGCTCTCCCTGGACCTGCTGCCTGGGGTGGAACCTGCTGTCCCCCTGGGGGACTTCTACCCCTTTGGCCAGGACGAGGGGGACTCCCAGACCATTGCTCAGGACGACGGAGGCTCTGGACTGGTGGAGATCTCTGTTGCTTTCCCATTCTTTGGTGACAGGCACGCAGGACTCTATGTAAGTAAAGAACAGCCTCCGGGAGGAGAATGTACTCTTTGATTCACGTGTGACCTGGTTCCTAAGTAATGTTGTTGTTATTCTTTGTGTGTGTTTGCTTGTCTGTGTTTGTCTCTGTGTGTCTGTGTGTTTATGTTTGCATGCATGAGTGTGTGTGCATGTGTCCGCGCGGGGGGGCAGATGGCTAGCAAAACTAACATGCTGTTGAGAGGAGTGAACTTCTGCACACAGTCAGATGTGTGTGTGTGTGTGTGTGGTTTTGTGTGTGTGTGTCTATGTGTGTGTGTGTGTATGTGTGAAAGTTCTTGGGTCTAACCTCAGTTGTAGAATATCAAGTTTACCCCCTGTGGCTTGAATCATAATCTTCCATGACATTTCTCTCACATTTACATCTCCTCTTCCTGCTCTTTGAGGGGTCTCATTTGTAAAGGGAGGTGGAGAGAGAGAGGGAGAGAAAGCATTAGCCCAGCAGTGGTAATCCCTGCTGTATTGAATCTACAAAAGACCTGATAGAAGGAAATGACAGTTTGTGTTCTCGCTGTAGCGGAGCATCTGCGAGCAGTTCTGTTTCAAGGCAGGGGAAAATATGTGCACTGGGGAGAGAGAGAGAGTGAGAGAGAGCGCTCATGGGAGGAAGCTGAATGGTTTGACAGGGATTTTCGCGCTCCACAGTGAAACACACTTTGATCTGCCTTTGTCATGTATGGGGTTCAGTTCCAGCACATGGAAAGGCAGAACTCCTTTAAATCAACACCACCTGTTGTGGTTATGCATCCACATTCGCTCTCTGAATCCCCCCTGTCCCCTCCTCTCTGCGAGCCCCGCCTCCCCGCTGTCTGTTAAAACTCTGGCAGGAGAGGCAGAGGTACCATGGCAACAATGGGCAAGGTCAAAGGTCACCTTTCTAATCTGAGCATCTAGACTATGGCAGTGAGGTCAGTGTCCCGATGCAGTGATATCACATACTCAGACACATTTACACGCCGTGCCCCGAGGGAGCCACACACACATGCAGACACATGCTTACCTTACAATTAAAAAAAAGAAAATCCCCAAATCACAATCACATTATTACTAATAAGGTCAGCACGGTAAACCCAGTTCCATGACCATTGTGTCTTTCTGACTAGTTGCACACTCCGCAGGCTCAAACCACTGCATGTCAAACTGTATCCATATAGCCTGTCTTGGTTACAGGAGGTGCAATGGATCCCGGGTCTTGTGATATCCCACGATGATGCTGAAGGACAGTAGTGGAACCAGACAAGATAAGACAAGTTGCAGGGCCGCCCCACTCTGTCGATCTAAGATTAGATCATTAGATTTAAGGATTTATGGATGAGGATCCCTAATGGTTTAAATGTGCTGTATGAGTTATGAGGCACGTTGCTGTGGAGGGCACAGCGGAGTTAACTCTGTAAGACCGGACCGCAATGCCAAAGTCACCCAAAGTATAAAAGATTGTGGCAGGCACTTGAAATTACAGTCACGCTCCTTTTAAATGCCGCATCTGAATCCATTCAACATCTGCTGTAAACCATACAAGCCACATGGTAATCTTTGCCACAAGAGAGCTGCTTAGAACAGGTGATATTTCAGTGAATACTAAGGGGCAAATTCATATGAATAGTTTCTCCCCGGAGTGCATTCCAAGCGTTTGGGCCATTGCCACATGGAAGCCGTCGAACCAAACAGTTTTAGGTGGTTCCTGAATCTTGTCTTATGGTATTATCATAACTGATTCCGTTTAGCACTCCATGTGCTTTAAAGTGTTTCCTTGAAACCCCCTCACCGCAGCTCCCGTTGAACCCTTAACCCTCTCTCTTCCTGCAGCAGGGCTTTAAAACACTGCCTTCTCCTCCTTGGCCGCTGTGCTTTCCAAGCCAGTATCTTTTTTTTTCATTTTTTCTTCTCATGGCAGTGCATTTGAGGACCTGCCACAGCCATGTGGCAGATGTGGGGACAGCGCGGTCTCTGATGTCACATTAGCAAACCCTGAAATCCCATTATGAGACCTGCTTTCCACCCCCTCTGCCCCCTTCCTCCAGTCCCAGTCCTGGCTCCTGGTAACCAGGCTGTCCCTTTGTTATGGTTTGTGTCTGGGAATTTTTCACGTGTTGCCGGGATCTCTCCTCTTCCTCCTTCTCCTCCTCTTGCTCCGGGTTCCCCTCCTTCCATGCCTCAGATAACACGGCGAGGGTCTTCCCCCATGGACCTGTCCAGCTGTTTTATCTGAGAGATGACCAAGCCCTTTAACAAGACACAGATGTATCTGCATAGTGTCTTTGGGGCTTCCAAACAATGCAATCCGTGGATCAGCTAATCCCGCAAAATAGCCAGCATAAAGAACATGAAGGGGGACATTCAAGGTCGCAGAGGAAAAGAACACAAGTTTAAAAGCAGATGTGCGAGTAAATGGTTATGATCAAAGGTATTTATTGGCGATAGATAAACGCTCGCTGACATCCACCACAGGAGGAGTCAAGCTTTTTAAAGGAGATCTGCTTCAAACACCTTTCAAGTGGCGTAACATATAATTTATCCAATGGTTTTTTATGGAGTAAGGTTGCACTTGCTTCTGATGGGAAATTGTCTATTAAAGAAACCCAGATAGGTTAGGAAAAGGATCCTCGAACTGAGCCAAGGACATACTATAACTGTGTTTCTCACAGATTGCACATCTGCTAATGCTCATCCGTTCTGAAAAACGATGACACTTGGAGTTTGCGCAATTTCTCCTCTTTGGAAGTCTCTGTGTATATGGCTCGATGTACTTGTTTTAAGCTCTACTCCTTGTCATCTGTGTGTAGGCTAGCCTGCGTGTGCACTCACACATGTCCCCGAGCGCTCTCGACTTGGCCCGAACCTGTGGGGATTTGTGTTTAATTAAACAAGAGATGGCCAGTATTAATGGGAGCGTTCAAGCAACTCCGCGGTGCGCGAGTGCAAAAAAGTGTCATCCGGATCAGTGTGAGCATTATTAAACAGGGTTTTCTGATGTAAGATGATAATATCTGGCAGCCAATTTTCCAGATCATTTGTGGCATGTGCTTGTGTTATGGATGTTGTACTGGAGGCTTAGCACATTGTTCCAGACAGGATTTGGACTCTGTGCTAAACTTTGAAGATGCAGGTAAGCTGAGGTTAGAGGCTAAGTGGGCAGATCACAGGCACTTTGCTGGGATTCATCAAATCATGGGACAAGGTGACTGTGAAACCTCCTTTTTGACAAGGAATGGCTAATGTTTTCCTGAGCTGATCCTCGGGTACCTTTTTCATTTAGAGGTTTGCTTTGGCTTGACTTTTCCCAGATGAAAGTTTATTTTAGTCCATAAATTACTTGGCTCTAAAGAAAACCACCCAAGAAAAACCTGGGATGCATCCGGCGAAGAATTCCCAAAAAATAACAAGGGTGTTGTGGAGTGAAGTGGCACCATTTAGAAGCATATATATATATAGAGAGAGAGGGAGAACGGGAGAGAGAGAAAGATGGAAAGAGAGAGAGAGAGATGGAGAGAGAGAGAGAGAGAGATGCTTCCTCCAGGGTTGATTGATAGCACCTCTCCCTTGTGATTCAGACCTTGGTCATATTACAGCATAACATAAAGTGACTCGGCTCTCTCACATAACTATGATATATAACTGCCTCTCACTAAATGTCTGCAACAGTTATAATCTGGTGCAAACCTTTAGAGTAACGAGAGTGAATTGATTAGAGTAATGCATCCACTGAGAACACACAAGTACGTACTTTAGCAAAACAGATAAGGTGCCAAGTTCAGTTTCATAGGCATCATTCTGACTCCCTTTCAGGTCAAGGCCGCGTCGAAAACAATTTCTTAGTCAATATGAATCCTCAAACAGGAAGGAATAGACCTGTTTAAACACTTCCAGATGTTATGAGATTGGATTAGGCAACTACATGTATTCCGGTATTGGAGTATAAGCCCAATTTAGTGCTCAGCATGATTTCCTACACTAATTTTGCTGTAAGATGGGTGACTTCCAGACCGCTGCCACCACAGGTCTCTCATTAGTGGGTGTGGGAAGTGTGTACTCCCTGTGTCCATCCTCCTCTCCTGCATTCATCCAGCCCTGTGCCCTCTCTCGTGGTATCAGATGGCGCTCTGGCTGACCCACAGAGCCTTGCCCCTGCAGACTGTCGTCTCTTTCCCTACGCGAGCCACGTTCTCACCGCCTCATGCTGGTGCAGAGGGGAAGACTGTGGTCGGGCAATTAACTGAGCCCCCGTGCCGGGCCAAACAAAACTTCCTCTGCTGTTTTTACAGCAAAGTCCCCCAAATTATGGTTTCCATACGTGCAGAGAGCAAAGCCCCAAGCATCTGACGTTGCTTTGTCATCATCACATGCCACTGGCCCCGAATACGGAAAGGCAAAGTTCACCCCTGCGATTAGCGGAAACAGGATAGGTGGCATGGTGGGCAGAATCTGCACCTGCTGATGATAAGCAGAAATGCTCTATGAATGGAAGCCTTTCACATGCGTTAAGCCCACGACTTTCCTCTCTGGCTACTTTAAATAGTCAATTACTCAGGATGTTCACACTTTTGTTCAAAGGGCTGGTCCCCCACTGAAGACACTGTCTAAATCCACATCCATTAAGTTTGCCAAGTGTTATCCGCAAGGCTAATAGTCACATAATTGCTACAACAACTGTCTACATCCAAAGTTGCTTCCTGTCTTTAACTGTGAGAACCCATATTCTCTGCTGACGTGACGCACCTTCCTATCCCCTGTCTTCTCATCCTCAGGGTTTCATGCCACTGACCAGCCTTCCTACCTAAAAGCTTTAATTATTCACCATTGCACAGACAAGGAAACGTGTCTTCTGCATCTAACCCAGCCTGTTTTATAGGAGCAGTGAGCAGCTGGAGCACCCAGGGACCAAACTTTTTGGTCTTTTTCCTGTTGCCTTGCTCAGGGGCACAGACAGGACTATTAACCCTAACATGTATATCTGTGTGATGGTGGGAGGAAACCAGAGCACCCAGAGGAGACTCATACAGACAAGAGACCTGGGACCTTAACTCCCATCCTTGTTCTTGTCTTTTCAAGACATTTACAAAAAAAAGGTTTTCCATGATTTCTGCATTATACACAGACATTCTCACAACACAGGAGTTTCTCTTACATTCACTGTGCAAAAGCCCAGAAATTCTCATGCTAAATTGGGTTTAAGAGCAAGTTAAGGATTGAATGTTCTGCTTTTGCTCGCTGCCACCTCCTTTTTGTATCCGTGCTGTGCTCTTTCAGGGACTTGACACCTGGCTGTACACATCTGCATGTACGTAGCTGTGCCGGCCATGCATTCTTGACACAGTGGAGATATGTGGACAAGGGGTGGATGGGGTCACTACCTTGGTTACTTTAGTGTTGGCAGATGCATGAGGATTTTTCAAGACAGACGAATGTCCTTCCTGGTGTGATGACTTAGCAGGTGTGCGTCTGGTACCGACCAGGTTTTCTCAGCAGCTGTTATTTGACAGAATAAAAGTAGCATCTGTTTGCTACACGGGAAGTGCAAACATCCGTTATGGGAATTGCCCCCACTCCACCCCTCCGCCCTGTGCTTCTGTATGCTCCTTGAGGTCAGAATCCGAATAACCTTGTCTATCCGCCACTGCCTTGCCTCCTCAGCACCAGATGAAACCGGAAATCCTACTATTACATTTGCCCACAGAGGCTGGAATAGAAATTAACTTTCTTTGTTGACTAATTCCACTTTTGTTCTGTCTGACACATTTGAATTTTGCATGCTTGAAACAGATGTGTCACATTGATGTAACTCATTCTGAGAGTAGGACATGCATGAATAAACCTCATCTTACATTAAACTATTCCCATTTCAGGTAAACAACAATGGCCTGGTGTCTTTCCTGAGGGAGGTGTCTCAGTTCACACCAGTAGCATTTCCAATAGCTGGGGACCGGAGGGTTGTGGCACCATTCTGGGCAGATGTGGACAACCGTCGGGCAGGACAAGTCTTCTATAGAGAGAGTATGAATCCTTCCATCCTGAAGAGGGCCACAGACGATGTCAGGACATACTTCTCGGAGTTCCCAAACTTCAATGCAACATGGATCCTCATCTCTACATGGCACCAAGTTACCTTCTATGGAGGCAACTCCCTAACACCGGTATAACCCCCCATCCCGAAGTTCATCACTCTTATTCCACTGCAATTACTACTATCCTCATAGTTCTCTATTTACATTACCAGTGTTTTAAATGTGGTTCAGGTTGACTATCTCAAACCTACAGACTCTAGAATACAGTAGTAAAGCTTGTCTCTTAGAAAACTTGATGATGATGTGGTCCCAGATAAATGCCTCCATAGCATTATCAACCTAATGTCAACTGTGAATGCAGCGAGTGGAAATAAATGCATTGTTGACCTGATCCCTCATAAGAGAAGGAGAAATTGTGGTGTTGTGAAGTTTCATGCATTGTACTCCTTTAGCCATGCACTGACAGGGAGAGAACAAAACTGCAAACCGGGGTATTAACATCTGTTCCAATAATATGAGTGTTATATCATGTGGAAGTACTGCTGACCAGCTGTCAAGGGGAGCACAAGTGATAAGCCTGTTCCTTTTTATCTAGGTGAATACTTTCCAAGTGGTGCTCATCACAGACGGAGAGCTTTCCTTCACTGTATTCCAATACAATAACATCACCTGGACCACGGGCATGCACGCCAGCAGTGGTGGAGACTTGGCTGGCCTGGGAGGGACTGCAGCACAGGTAAGATCAAAAGGAAACACAAGACAGAAAAAGAGAAGGATTTCCAAACATGCAGCCAAACTCGGACCCATTGATCTCCGGTGATGTTTGTTCTCTTCCCAGGCAGGTTTCAATGCTGGCGATGGGATGCGCTATTTCAATATCCCCGGCTCTCGGACAGACGATGTGGTGAATGTGGAAGGAACCACCAATGTGGGATACCCTGGGAGATGGGTCTTTCGCATTGATAATGCACAAGTGGAAGTTGGTGGCTGCAATGACTCTGGTGAGACCCTATTCAAGCTGTGTTGTGTTTATATTAATGTTTCACCTTTAATCCCAATGTCAAAGATGAGACAATTACTAAATAAAGACTTGCCTTTGCAAAAAAAGAACTATGAGGATCCTAAAGGAAATGTAAAAGCCTATCACAAAGGAACATTTTTAGGGCCCTAAGCACGGGTCTGCTACCCAGTCTCAAAAATATTAGCCCACCATAGGTCCCGCCATTACAAGCCAGTTTACATTCTAGCCTCTATCTCAGGAGCTTTTTGTTCTAGAATCAAATTTCCTTCCTTAACCAAATCTTTGTTTCATGCATAAGTGAACTTATATTCCTGGTTTTAGAGCAACAGTAGCTCGGTGGTAGAGTGCAGATCGACAAGTCAGTCATTGAGAGAGGATGAGAGGATACATTATAAAGGGCTGTGGGTTGTCACCAGACTAGAAAAGTAATCTCTGACAATGGGTGCATTTCCCATTTGCCACTTACCTTTTCCACATTAAATTTTTTGGCATTTACATTTTTCTGAAAACTTTTGATCCTCTAGAACTCCTCCAAAAATGTTGATCCAATATTGACGAAACTTGGGATGCATCATCCTCAGATGCCATATTTTGCAAGCCATAGCTTACAAATGCAATGTCAGATCATCACAGAATTCGGGGTCCAACAAGGTCTAACAAATGCAACTTCCAAATTTCCTATGGTTATTTTTATTAGATGCAGTAAAGCAAAAAAAATGTGGATAACTCCTTAATCGTTTACCCAATGAGTTTCAAATTTGCTATGCTGTGTCTTTGTCAAGCATCTGAATGACATCTTGACAGTGGAAAGAAAAAACTGCCATCAGCCAAACAAATTTCAGCTGCCAACAAGGGCAGTTCTCTATGACTGATCATCATAAAATTTGGTGCAAATATACTCCAGATGTGAGTATTTAACATTTGGATAGAATCACACCTGTTGGTAGCACCATTATAAGCCATATTACATTATGCATTTAGCTCAAATACATTTGGTCTTGAATCAAAATCTTGGCTCCTCCTTGGGTCATGCCAAGTCATGATTCTATGAGATTAAGGCAGAATCTGGTGGCACTTTTCGTAAACTCCTTGGGTCCCACTAATTGTAGCTTGTGGCCATCATGTTTTCATCTCATTTTGTTTTCAGTCATCATGTTTTTCATTTCCCCTCTGACTAACACTTTTTTTATGGTTTGTGTGAGAATATAAGAAGCTGGTTTATTAGGTGCATTGATTACAAATTTGATCATGCTGAAATGCGTTGCTGACAGTTGTCAAACCAAAGCTGGATTGGTTACACTTTGTAATTACAAACTGTAAGTAACAATAGATAGGACACATATGGGCCATAGTAGCTCAATGACAGGGCGTATGCCCCAGGAACTGACAAGCCAAATGCTGCGGGTTCAAACCCACCGTGGTGGGTCGGGATGGGCGTCCAACCGTAATCCCCCCAAACTCAATCTATGTCCATGTCCATCCCCACGGTGGCTAATCATGACACGTTAAACGAGCCTGTCAATAATAGGACACATATAAGTCTTTACAACACACTTGTTAACATTAGCAGATGCTTAAAAGTGTTCATGATCATTTCGTGAGTTTTTTTAATCATGATAATCATATTACAAGTCTGAGGGCTAAGTGTAGGTGTCGAGTCATAAATGGTTAGGGCAAATATTTGGTTCTGGACTGCTCTTGATCCAGAGATTAACAAAAAGTAAAACAATTTGAGATATATGAAAAGTTGTATTAACAAGATGGTTGTAGATATTTCTAAGATTCAGCGAACATAATATTGCCAATTGATAATTCTGTCCAAAAATGGCCAATATGTTAAATCCCACCCAAGACACCCTTTGGCCTCGACTAGCACCATGTCAGTAAGTTTGTTGTATGACCTGACAAGTGCACAATTGCTAATTTATTAGTAATGCTACTAGCTAGTAGCATTACTACTACTAGCTAGCTTACTGTTTTTAGCTTGTTTTGTCATTGAATATGGTCATGATTGAATCTGTCTCCTCATTGCTTTTGTCAGGGAAATAAAACACCTATTTCAAGGATAATGGTTATTTGAGCCATGTATTATTTATGCTAATGATGTATTAATACGAGTTAGTTTATTCATTATCCTGCATCCCGCAGCTTCGGTGTGCCCACATCTTCGACCTTGTCTGAACGGAGGCCAGTGTATTGATGACTGCATCACAGGCAATCCTTCCTTCACTTGCTCCTGCCTGGCTGGATTCACCGGCCGAAAATGCCAGATAGGTGAGTTACGATTGACACCATCACTTCTTTCTCTGTTTTCAAGCCATCCTGGCCATTCATCTAAGATCAGCCAGGAAAAAAGGATGTCAGCTTGTAAAAGTTGGATTTCCCTTGACTTGCCAATGGGACAACCTGATAGGATATTTCCTTTAGTCACATCTGCTTGTAATACACATAGAAGGCTCCAGCCAATCTTTTGGATTCTCTTTGGACAGTGCGTTGCCTTCTAAGTCAGACTGAGTTCTTTTACTGTTTTTACTCGACCAGACTACGACCTTTGTATCCCCCTTTCTCTCTCGGTAGACATAAATGAGTGTGCCTCAGATCCTTGCCAGAATGGAGGAACCTGTAAAGACCAGATTAATAGCTTCATGTGTCAGTGTCCACCTGGATACACCGGAGCTCTGTGTGAAACAGGTACCTGAGACACTCCCAGTGGGTTTTTCCCCCTTTCAAATGAATCTGATATAATTAATTATGTTTCTGATATGCTGAGTGGGCCGTTTTAAGCTTGCAGTCAAGCCTAACTTTGTTTTCGCTGTTTAGACCAGTAGGACGTGTTTTTGCCTTTGAAACTTGAACCTATGAGTAAACCCTAAAATGATCATGCCAAGTGAGGGATCATGCCTATGAGTTCGGGGTTTTGATATGAGAAGTAAACCGCAGGGTCTGACTTGGTGTTCCAGTGGTAAAGTCGAAACGTCTTTGCTAAAGTCGTGGCAAATATTGTGTAGCTGCAGGGGCTAAGGATTAAGCTAGCTAGATAGGAGTTAGTGGCTGATTCTCTTATTTTCGATCAGTGACAAAGGTAAGAACATCATTGTGAATATCAAGACCTCCATTGAATACATTATTTAATGCTAAAATGCTTTATACAACTAGAATTATGTTATTTTTATATTTACCATCAATCATAAACTGGGTTTATGAATTAACAGTTAACACTGAATTAACACTGAATTAACAGTTTAGACTCAATCAAAATGTTTCCAAGGAAACTGAATTCACATGTGTGTGTGAATGCTACTGATTACTCTAATGATTACCCATGAGTTCTAGTCAGTTTAAGCTCTCTCTAGTTATGAGATATTAGCTATGAGAAAAATACATATCAGAGGGGTCCATTTTTATGTCATGATTAGTCCCCACATTGTGGATGTGGACATGGACGTAGATGGAGCATGGTGGATTAAAGCCAGATGCCCTTCCTGACACTGTCTGCTGGGTTCGAACCCACAGCGTCTGACTTGTCAATTCCCAAAGCACGGGCTTACCACTGAGATACTGTGGCCCTCTAAAGAAAAATACATATCATTGACTAGAAAAATTGAGAATGACAGACTACAGCAAAAATAAAGAGATAATCTTTTTAATTGGTAACAGATGAACCTCCAAAAAACTGTCCTAACATGCATTGCTAGAAATCAAAAGAACATGTGAAGACAAACCAGGGAAAGCTCCCCATGAGGATACAGAGGCCATTAAGTTTTTTTTCTAAACATGCAGTTAACTGAAGTTTGTAATATGGGGATTAAAGCTGTTGAACATTCTGTTGAATTATGCTGAAAATAAAAAATCTAAGTTGATTTTCAGGTGATTCACTTTCAAAGACTTTTTTCTCCATGTCAAACTAAAATCACCAGATCAATGAGGAGAGATCAAATCAAGAATAATGCCAAGATTTATTATGAATTCACCCATCCAATGTCAACCACTTAACCAAAGTCAGATCATGGAGTCATGCTGGAGCCTATCCCAGTCCTCATTGGGCTTAAGGCAGGAAACACCCTGGACAGGTTGCCATTCCATCACTAGGCGTGATCATTTTAGGGTTTACTGTCTTGCTCAAAGATGGTTCGACGCACTTTCTGAAGGAAGCATATTGAATTATGAAGGATTACAAATTCAGATCCTTTTTTAAAAATTCTGGTGGACAGACCCCATCAGAACAAACATCTCCACAGAAAGTGACCCACAAGGATAGGAGGTAGGGATGCACCAGAGTCTAGACGCTGATGGTGGTTGAGACCTTACTGAACAAATGAGAGGTGTATAGAGGTGGTGATGAGGGCGCAGTTGCACTGCACAAGATTCTGGAAAGAGAGAATGACAGATTTACAACAACTTTTAAATTTCAGCATTTGCCATCTGAGTGCAGGTAGAGAGACATTTTTTTAAATCTGTCATGATACAGAACTAGTGAGAGAACCATTGAGCATTGAGAGCATGGGAATGCGGAAGTGATGGTGATGTTGGAATTTTTGCCATGAACGTAGAGATGTTATGATGGAGACTCTTATTAATAAGAGTGAAAAGTGGAAAAGTATAAAATAAATAATCTATCTTAATGAAATTTCTCATGAGCATCATTAAAATAGCCCTATATCTCAAAAAGCCTCATCCACGGGTGTCTTTTTTTCCGCCTCAGTTGGTGCAGATATCAAAATAAGCATTTTCAAGTTTCTGGGTCTTGCCTTTCTGGGGCTACTCTGCCTGCTGCCTCTGCCTGTTCCCACAGACCGACCTGTGGACATGTATCAAACCTCTTCCCATACCTTTCACAGCCAGCAGCACATATTTGCAGAGTGAGGGGAGCAGTGTGGCGGATATATTAATCAGCTGAGTAAATAATTCCACAAGTGTGTCCGGTTCTGTGTGTTTGTGCGTTGCAGACATTGACGAGTGCAGAGACAGACCCTGCCTCAACAATGCCTTGTGTGTACAAGGTGTTGGCACTTTCACCTGTGCGTGTGAGGTGGGATACACTGGTATTCTGTGTGAAACAGGTGAGCACAGTTTCCCAGGGGTCCCGGGGAAAAAAGCGGGTCTCTCTCTCCAGAGTAAACAATCTCGGCTGCTTTCTACATCAAATTCATTCTTTTTGCAGATGTCTTAATCCGCTGAGAGTTTCCCAGTCAACCTGGATAAATAGGTCCAAGTAGAGGTTACGGTTCAATTGATTTGCAAACAGCTTTCTTTCCTGGGTCACAAAGTATAGTAATGAACCGCGCTGAGAAAGTTCACTGAAGTCGCGCAAGGCTCCAAAAAGGCCTTTCCTAAATGTATCATTCAGAGCTTGTCTCGTGATTGGTTGTTGATGAAACTTGAACCCTTTGGGGAGTTAAATTATCGGGCCCTGTACAGTTCACAAATCCTTGTTTCTACATAAATCCGGATTACTCTTAATACCAGACACCTGGTCAATGAAACCCAATGCTTGCAGAAGGGAAGTTCAATTTTCTAATCCAGTCCAATGTCTTATGACATCAACACACAGACAACACTTTGCTTTTCCATGAGAAGATGGGGAGGTTTGAATGCAATGGTGGACGTATTTACATCAGGATAGCCCCACTGACGCTTGCTTTGGCTGTGTTTCTGTGGATCCTGCAGATATGGATGAATGTGAATCGCAGCCATGTCTGAATGGAGAGTGCGTCGATCAGGTGAATGGCTTCACCTGTATTTGTCCTGTGGCCTTCACCGGAACACACTGCGAGACAGGTGACTTCCTTAACTTCCCTGAACTCTGCCAGATGATACAAAGAAGCGTGTTTGGGGAAAAAATAGCTATTAATTGAAAGTGTTTACATTGCCTCTAAATACTGTTTCTCCTCTCTGTTTGGCTTCCTGTAATATAACATTTTTCCAAATGGGACAAGCAAAGAGAAATATCCTGGCAAGCTGCTCAGAGTAAATGGGCGGCTGTGGTTAAAAAGGGCTTGAATGAGCTGGTATGCTGGTTGAAGGTCTCTGTGGCGTATCTTACGTGCTGAATCCCATCAGCAATGTGTTTACTTCACGGTTCATCGTCATTTCTATCCACAATAGCCTTCCCGTGCTTTATGAGTGCATGTTTATTCCCTGTCAATGTCTACACTATTCTGATATAACAGACTTTGTCATCTTGTTTCCCTCAGAGCTGGGAGTGCTTCAGGTGAACTCAAGTCAGGCAGAAAATCAAACAGGTAAAAGCAAGTCTTCAATTTTTACGACTCATACAAATGAGGGTCATGGTTACTGTTAGTTTTGCCAGACCTTTCTCATCCAAGCTTCAGTTCTGGGGATGAGTGGGAACTGGATCTGATAATAATGTGTCCTTCCATATACTGTGGCCTTTCATGATTTTCCATCCCACAGAGTCATGTGAAGGAGAAGATTGTGGAAAGCATCAGACCTGCGAGTACACCAGTTCTGGATTCTACAACTGTACATGCACTCCGGGCTACTATGGTGACAAGTGTGAAGGTAATGTACCTGGGCATCCCTTTCCCTAAGTCTTTTTCCAGGCAGTTGGACAGGTCGGGAGCAGATGGAAGGGTTTTAGGAGGAGCTGTCCTATACCACAGGAATTTGGAATGTGCTCCTGGAAGAGAAGCTCCTGTGATGATGGATTATTGTAATTATCAAAACTGACACGGCCTCGCCCCGTTTACTACCGGAACCTGGGAACAGTCCCTGCTTGATGTTGTGCATAATTGTTTTATAGCACATTTTATTAGTTTACCAACAAGAGGAAATGCTTTGTCTAGACTTAAAAGGCCCTCTTTATGAGTCAAACCCAGTCTTTGGTATTCAGGTCATTTCATCAGACAGAGCTGTTGAAATATGCATGCTCTGACACCGCCACTTGATTCTCTGGAAGTTAGCCATGGCACCACACTATGGAAGTGCTTTAAAGAACAGCTGCTACTTGGATAGCCACAGGGCAGTTTGTTCACAAAATATGTAGAGTGCTATTATTCCAGCCTGATGCTTCATACCCTCCTTTGAGAGATGCATATAATAATAATTATTGATAATATTTTTTACAGGGACAGTATAGGGAGCTGCGGCAGCTCAGTGGTAGAATGTTCGCATCAGGAACTGACAAGCCAGAGGCAGCGGGTTGTTAAAACCCGCTTCAGGAAGGGCATCCGGTCGTAATCCCTCAAGCTCCATCTGAGTCCGTCTCCACCCTCATAACATGGAGACTAATCATGACTTGTAAAATGGACCTCTCTCAGGAACATATTAATGAACATTTAGGATGTGAATATGTCAGACTTGGCCATTTTCAGCTGTTGCCCCAATCAGTCAGGGGTTCAGTGTCCTGCTCAAGGACACTACAACACACTTTCTGAAGGAACCAGGCATCAAACTACCAATCTTCTGATTACCGGATGACCGCCCTGAGCTATGCTGCCCTTATATCATTTTTCATAGTATATTTGATACCTATGAGTCTATTGTGATATATGCATTCTAGGAAGGGAAACCACTTTATCTAGTCATTGTATTCTTAAAATGAAATGTGTCCTCTGAATTTATCCCATGCTGTTGTGTAGGAGCAGTGGGCAGCTGCAGCACCCAGGGAGGGAGCAGTTAAGGGGTTCAGTGTCTCACTCAAGGACAGTCCGACACACTCTTTGAAGGAGCCGGGGATCAAACCAGAAACTTTCCAATTACAAAGCAACCTGTTCTAGCCCCTGAGCCATGAAATAACGTGTTTTCAAAACCCGGGCATGCTCCCATGAGAGATTGAGCTCATCTATGAGGACGGGGCTGCCGCGTGTCTTTCTCACACCAAAAAGCTCTTTAATAGCATCTGAGCTATTGCAAATGCATGCTACTTCTCACCCCTGAGCTGAAATAACTATCACTGCTTATATAGGCTCTCTTAAATCTCCCAAATACTTTCCTGCTTGGCTCACTTGGAAGGCACAGTGGAAAAAGGAGCATGGTCCTCCAAGGAAGAGAAAGTAGTGGGACACAGGAGTGCCTAATCAGGCCCTCGGATCAAAGGCCCCGGCCGCACAGGTGGCCAATGAAAGTGGCTTGAGCAAATTAACAATCCATTAATTGCCCCCAGGGCCATATGTTTGGATCCTGAAACATGCTCCATATCATCGGAAAAATAACCCCTCCTCCCAGCTCCTGGGTCTTCAAAGGGAAGGCATTTAGCAGTGATACGGCTGCATCCTTTGATCCGCGGCTGCAATTAGGGAGGAGAGGAAAATAAAAACATTCGTACAGTTTGTTCGGAGCGGATGTGCAGCGTGCTGACTGGTAATGCTCCGCTCCTGTGAACTTTGTGGGAAAAGATGTGGGAAGCAGAAATGACAGTGAATCACTGCATAGTTTACATTATGGCTGATGAAAGAACCTCAACATGCAGAACACATGTTGACCATTGGATACCTTCTGTCATGTTTACACTTTGGCCAATCCTAAAGCTTTAAAATGTTTGAGCATTATTTAGCCGCTTTCTGTCAAATGGCCCGAGTAAATTTCATAGCTCTAAGCCCCCTGCTCTCAGCTGTCTCTCTATCTGCCTGTCTGTCTGTCTATCTGTTGGTCTGTCTTTCTGTCTGTCTGTCTTTTTGTCTATCTGTCTGTCTGTCTATCTCTCTGTCTGTCTGTCGATCTCTAGGGGGGTGGCATAGCTCAGAGGGTAGAGGAGTCGTCTGGCACTCATCGGCAGATTAGTGTTTTGATTCCTGGCCCCTGCAGAGAGTGTATTGAAGTGTCCTTAAGCAAGACACTGAACACCGGATGCTGCGACTGATCACTACTCCTATACAATAGAATTACTTAAATGTAGAGAACTTTTTTTTTCTACAGTGACAAATTAATAAAGCTGCTGCCCCCCATCTCTATCATGCCTACCTGCTCACTCGTTTGTCTGTTTCCATCTCTGCAGAGGAATGCCCTTGTCAGAATGGCGGTGTCTGTGTGGACATCAATGGGACTTGTGAATGTCCGACAGGCTACACAGGCCTCTACTGTCAGTTTGGTGGGTCTGATATTCTGTATAGCCACAGGGAACAGTGTCACCCCAACTTGACCCATCACCTGATCTCATAACAGCTTTGAGTTTAGATGGTTGTGTGTGTTTGTGTTGGAATGTTAAGAGATCCTTGGTAAATCCACACGGATCTCTGGCCAGAATATGTCTGAGTTTCTCAATCTCCCCCTCCCAGAGGTCACCCAGACACCGTGCAGTAACAGCAGGCCGTGTCCTGATGGAGGGCCTTGTCTGGAGTATGGAGGCACCTACCTGTGTACCTGCCAGACCAGCGGAGCGGAGCTAGATCACAAAGACTTCTACCCCTATGGTAAGAGCACGAGGCACCAACAACAGGCCTTTTGCAGTTCAGTGTGTGTTGCATGAACAGCTAGTTTATATGGTGACAACCACAGTTATAAACAATTTCTTTTGGTCTTGATGAGTGTCGGTTTCCTTTCCAAGACAGAATGGCCACATTCATAGGTTCCATTTACTGTTTGGAGAGAAGTGATAAAAATTGTCGTTCACTGCTTGTGAAGGACTTGTTTCAGCTCAGCCGTAAAAAAAACACAGATGATTCATGCTTTCTAGTGGTTGGAGCTAGGCTCTGTGTTTAAATGAAACTCAGCAGTGTTACTCTCTCGCAATGGAACACAGTCAAGTCTCGGTGTGTGTTTTTCAGTACAGCCCCGATCGATCTGTGACTCCTCTCCGTGTCTGAATGGGGGATACTGCTATGAGCGGGATGGAGGCTACACCTGTGAATGCAAGCATGGATACTGGGGGAAGCACTGTGAGAAAGGTAGTATGATTGATTGATAAAGCAGAAGACATCAGTACACAGACATTTATATTCTCAAGGGTTTCTTTTAGGTCCAAAATGTTCCTTTTAATGTTTGGTTATTTCTCAGGTCCTGCACAAGGGACAGACATGAAACGTGCCATTGGAGTTAATGCTTTTTGACTCCTGACAGTACCAAATCCTGGCAGTTTTCATTTATGACAGAGTTATGGATGATGTTACTCTATTGCCTCTCTTTACAAGTTAAAAGCTATTACGCTTTAAGACTTTTCACTGGAACACGTATTTCATGTGTGTGTGCCATGAGAACCAGAGTGGCAGCTACTTTAATGATGATTTTCCCCCTCATGTCTTTCCAGTTAGACTCAATACCTGCGCTTCTGGTCCCTGCCGAAATGGTGGCTCCTGTAAGGAAGAGGCTGGGAGCTACCGATGTGTGTGTCCCTACAGATTCACGGGAAAACACTGTGAAGTGGGTGAGTGTTAGCACATCCTCTGCTGATAAAAGCAGCAATTTTGAGCCCATGAGGCTTTTCCAACTTGTTTTTTTTCCCCCAAACTGTGTCCAATGGCAATGTTGCAACTGCCGCTTGCACAATAATGGAGAGCCCTTGAGAGCTCTCAGTAACTGCATTTTTGTAATAATGAACTTTAAAAAAATATGGCTCTGTTCACAGCATTTTTTTTCACTTGTAAGAATCTTTTTTGTTGCATGATGCACAAACTTTCTCATGCAACTCAAATGTGCCACACACAGAGATCTGTAAATCTAATACTAACTGTGAATGGTCTGTTCTCAGGGAAACCAGACCCCTGTGCCTCCAGCCCCTGTCGGAATGGGGGAACATGTTTTCACTACATAGGAAAATATAAATGTGAGTGTACTGAGGCTTTCAGCGGCAGGCACTGTGAGATAAGCTGGAGCTCTGCACATTCCTCAGCAGGTGAGCAGAGTGTGTGTCACTCTACAATCATCCCTACATCTCATTCCAATGCAAAAGTTGATATGGTTTAGTATACAAGCAGGGGACATCTGGACCTGTTTGATGGAGATGTTAGGTTTTCTTAGAGATGAACTGATCCTTCGCCGGTTGTATTATTGTATTGGATCCCTCCTCCTCTCATTTACAGATACAGAAACTGCCCGAGTTGTCATTTACTATATAGAGTAAGAGATGGATTACACTTCTGTTGCTATGTCTCTGTGTTGCACTGGGTTACAAACCTATTTTAGGTCTTAGCATTTGTAAAGATCAGTTGGTATGAGGCCATGAGAGTGGATAACATTTCCTCTAAGTAAGCGCCGGGCAAAACTGCTTTTATCAGGGGGTTCCCCGGAGACTCACCTGGTAGGGCGCGTACCACAAGGCTGTACCCTTACTACAGCAGCCCAGGTTCAAATCCCACCTGGGCCCTTTGCTGAATGTCCTCCCCTTTCTCTCCCCTGCCTTTCTTGCCTCTCTCAACTACGCTATCAGATAAAGTCAGAGAATGGCTTAACAAAACCTAAAAAAAACCTGCTTGTTTCATTGTATTCCAGAGACAGGCTGTGGGCCACCACCACAGGTGAAGCACGCTGAGGTCCAGTTTTCATCCACAGTACCAGGCTCCATGGCAATTTATATGTGCCACTCCGGCTTCAAGCCTGTGCCCAGAGCCACCCAGAGCATCTGTGGTATTCAGGGGGCATGGAGCCAGCCACCCGTCTGTGAGGGTCAGTGACATTCATTTATTAAAACAGCAACTAGTCTTTTAGTGAGCACCTGGGGGTCCTGAGGTACCACGCATTAGCTTGGTAAATGAAAATGGTACAACTATTACAGGATTATCCTCTCTTTAATAGGAAAAGGTTGCACTGGTCATACTGGTAGATATAGCCCATCTTTCAGAAATACAGACATTTGTCAAGTAAGATTACACCATTGGTCTGGTCACATAGATGTCATGGTTCTTTATTGACAGTTACAGAACATAAAGGTATAAGAGGTGAAGTTTAGCATATTCAGAACCTTCTTTGTGCTGCGACATTCCAGAGGTCAATGAGTGCTTCTCACAGCCTTGCCTTAACGGGGGTACGTGTCGGGACCGGGTAGCATCATACCTGTGTGAATGTAATGACGGCTTTACTGGAAACCGCTGTCAGACAGGTACAAATACGATCACCTTTATGTTCCCTATGCATGCCATATGGGATAAACTGAAACGGTGCACACAAACGCCCCACTGAATGTACTTCTGCGTGTGTATACATAGATATAGATGAGTGTCAGTCAGAGCCTTGCAAGCATGGGGGAACCTGTGAGGACCAGCCTGGCTCCTACTTATGTCATTGTCAGCAAGGGTTCAAAGGCCAGAACTGTGAGCTAGGTACTGCATTCATTAATTTGGCCACATTACTGTCAACCTCACAGCATGTAGCTCATATAAAAGATAGATTATACATTCGAGCTATACACGCTGATCAGACTGTTGTTGTTTTTGTGCTTGAATACCCGTGTTCAGAGCAGGATGGCTGCGACTCCAACCCCTGTTTAAATGGAGGTGTGTGTCGAGGTTACAGATGGAACTACGTCTGTGTGTGCAAAGAGGGTTTCTTTGGGGACCAATGCCAAATGTGTGAGTAAAACTGCATCACTTGATGAGTTATTTATAATGGCAATAGAGACCCTCAAAACACAGAACCTTCCGACTCTACAGGCTGCTGAGTCGCAACATCAATGGCTCTGGTTTGGTACAATCTATTGCAAATGTTTTTCTTTGTCACCTCCAAGTGGAGAATCCATGTGTACTGCAGCCTTGTGGAAACCGCGGCCAGTGCAGAAGTGATGGGAAAGGAAACTACAATTGCGCTTGCAGAATTGGACACACTGGCAAGGACTGTGAGAAAGGTCAGCATGAGTCACATTCTTTCTTATCTCCTATCACGAATAAAGATAAATTTGAAATTCTGTTGATTTGACGTTTCTCAGAATGTGCAGATAGCCGGTTCTATGTAATGCAAAGGCAACTTATAATTTTGTGGTGTATGAATTAGACATGTAAGGTTGCCACTGTTCCCAGACCTGTTGCCTCCTTCTGGTCTCCATGTGTTGCGTGTGGAAGAGAACGAGGTGGAACTACGCTGGGATGAGCCGGAGCCATCCCATAGCCTGGTCCATGGTTTTGCTGTTACTTATGCCCCTCTGGGCTGGGGAAACCGTAAAACTGACTTCCTCGAAAGACATCAGTCGACCCATCTCTTGCGGGGCCTGGTGCCTGGCCTGCTCTACAATATCTCCACCTTCTCTATTAAAAGAAACACCAACAGCAATGACATTAGTCAGCCTGCTGTCGCACTGATTCGCACCAGTGAGTGCTCTCTTTAAAATAGTTACAATTTATATACTGGAAGTGTAAATTTGTGTTGTTTTGCATTAATTTTCCTGCATGATCTCCATTAAAAAAAAAGAATGATAATGATGGCAGTGTATTTCTATGT
>OMLC01045694.1:4658-16348 GCA_900302585.1 Regalecus glesne
ATTGGTAGTTTCCTTGAAGAAGTTGTGTATATATATATATATATGTCTGTGTGTGTGTGTGTGTGTACACACATGATACAAATAATATACATTGACCTAGATAGACAGAAAATCCTTTTGCTGAAGTGGGGTAGAAATTGGCCTCAATTATGAAGGGTATATCCACTGATAATACTGCTTCTTACTACGTAATAAAAAGAGTATTAAGTCAAACTAAAGGCAGGTGATGCTTTAAGGGTTCAGGGCCCAGACAGCTCTTAAAATTTAATATGTAGGGGCTTTGGTTTGGTAGACTACATTCAATTCAGGAGGCATTGCACATTGTAAACAGAAAACGAGGTGAGCATTCTGCTTTGTGTCACAGATCCTTCAAATTTGACATTAGATGTCTTGCCACATCCATACATATCATTTATCTAAATATCAAATTGATCATTCTAGTTGGAAGTTAATTCTATAATGGTAATTGTTTAACTGGAATAGTTCCATTTTAACACATAACAGCAAGAATTGATTCACATATAGAAATCTACTTAAACTTTAGCATCATCGGAAATACTCTCATAGTGGGGGATGCAGGATTCTGCATCTCTCCTGCAGAGCACATTAATGTTGCTATTTGGCAATGTCTTAAAAAAGTAGCCTTATGCTGTCATTTCACAATGGTTTGCAAAAAAGGATTGGATACAAACATTGTCCTTTACCCCAAACTCTTTCCAACTCTACCCTACTGCATACAGTGCAAAGGACTCTGACACATTCATTCAAAGTACTTGAGTTTTTATAATGACCCAAAGGTTGTTGTTTTTGAACCTTAACTCACCGTGGACCAGCAGATGTCTCTAAATGCTTCCACTTGAGCTGTTGACAGGCTTATCAGTAATTGTTCACTCCAACATTTCCTGGTGACACTAGTGTTAAGTGGAGCGAGCAGTCCAGTGCCTCCCTGGCAAACAACACTCAATCTGTTGACCATATCCACATTTTCGAAGCTGAGTCAGTCAGCTATTGGAGGACAAATGCATTCAATTGGCTTCACACAATTAGTACATGTCAACAATGAAAAATGGCGAGTCACTGACTCTTTTCCATCTACACCATGGTTACAACGATCACCTTAAATGGCATGACTTTTACTGCCAATTTCAATGGAAAAAGGCTTTTTTTAGCATAAAGAAGGTGTTTAAGAAAGAGTATGGCACTGTTTAGAGCCCATTGACTGTAATAGAAAAGAAGATTTATTCATCTGTCATTGCACACACATACAATGAAATTTGTCCTCTGGATTTAATCCATCTTATTGTATAGGAGCAGTGATCAGCTGCAGTACCTGAGGACCAAGTCCAGTTTGTTTTCCTATTGCCTTGCTCAGGGGCACAGGCAGGAGTATCAACCCTAACATGCATGTGTTTTTGATGGTGGGAGGGAAACCGAAACACCCAGAGGAGACCCACACAGGCAAAGGGATAATATGCAAACTCCAAACAGAAAGGACTTGGGAGGGGATTCAAACCCAGGACCTTCTTGCTGTGAGCCAACAGTGCTGACCACTATAGCACCATGTCACATCTTTATCATACTGAGAAAACCTTTCATGTAAATATCTTGACTTTCAAACCTCACCATAACTTTCTCCTGTTTTTTCATGACTATTGGGAGACACTATTTGCAGTACAGCACTTTCCTGAATGATGAGTAAGTCAAGTCAATTGAAGTCAATCTTATTTGTATAGCCCATTATCACAAAATGACAATTTGCCTCAGTGGACTTTACATTAACCCAACATCCTGTCCTTTGACCCTCACATCGGATAAGGAATATCCATCCATCATCAACTGCATACCTGATGTCGGGTCATGGAAAGATAAGGAACAACTCCCTTAAAAACCCCTTTAACAGGGAGAAAAATAGGAAGAAACCCCAGGGAGAGCAACAGAGGAGGGATCTCTCTCTCGAGATGAACAGCTAAGCAATTGATGATGTGTAAACAGAATAAGACACAATTTACAGCATACAACATCACCAAGCTAATCGCCAAGTACACAGGACCTTTTCAGATATACTTAGACATATAGGTATAGGCTAAAACCAGAATATGGAACTAGGTTAATTGGACATCTTGTTTTTCTAATGCTTATTTTCAACCTCTTTTATAGCATGCACACAATTATCTTACCTTGTGGTTGGCTTCATTTCACTCTTCCTACTCATGTCCTCCAGCAGATAAGAGATGTGGTTTCTTCTTTATTGCACTCGTTGATGCCAACAGCAGTCCTTATTGCACCGGAATATTAATCTATATTCACAATGAAGATGTTTCAGGGAGTCACATGCAAACTGTATGTGTGCGCATATGGGCACATATATTTGTGTAAGTGTGTTTGAGTGTCTCTGTTTGTGTTTGTTACAAATTACTTGCACTGGCAAAAGTATTTCCTGTCTGCCTACCATATGAGATGGCATTTGCTTTCCCATCAGCATGCGGGTCAGATAATTGGCCCTTGCAGCCAAGGCTTGGTGAGCGATTGGCCGTGATACTTTGAGTGCTGGCTGCTTGATTGGACAGACAAGCTGAGAGACGAATAGAGCTGGCTTATGTTATGCTCTCTTGTCTTTGGTCTGTGGGCCGGGCAGAGTTACTGGGGGCCAGCTGCGACCTTCCCACTGAGGTTTTAAGCTGGTTTGAGCTGGTCTTGGCAGAAATTCCCTCAACTTGCAGGCGTATTTGTAACTCTGACACACCATTTGACAGAAAAAAAGGTGATCTCACACGAGCCAAATCTTCTAACTTGTAAGAGCAGTTGCTCTGGAGATGCCAGGTTTTGGGTGTTAAACCGCAGCAGGCTCATGCTATTGATTTTGTGATGTCCATGACTCCAATAGCATAGGGAGAACATTGAGCAATACCTGTGTTCCATTAAGAGGACTCACCCCCAGTACTGTCGCTCATCCACCCTTCATTGACCAATCAGCACACATGCTTTTAGCAGCACTCCTCTGGGCTGCACTGGGTAAACACAATGTCTGTCTCAGTGTTTGTCAATGTCAGTTGCCCAACCATTTATCAGTGGTCAGTAAGTACCTAGGCAGCTGGGATCTGTTTGGCCTGCATATGCATTAGAAATTGCAATTTATATTGCAAAAGAGAAACAAAATGCTCAACCTTTTCATTCTCCTCTTGTCTTTAGATAGATTAGGCTCATTGTGGAAGTTATTGGCTCCCCTGGAACACATACATGAAGCAAAAATGTCCTCAACATTTTCCCATCTGTCTCCTCTCCTCCCTTTTCTCTTCCCTGCCCATGGGACGTCACTCTGGTGGCCAGGGCAGGCCTGGTGGCTAGCTCCAGGGGCATGACAGCAGCAGACCCTATGAAGGAACACTAAAGACAGAGGGGAGGAGTTAAACTAACATTCTGTACAGTGTACATGCCAGTAGAGTAAGCAAGAGCTGAGCAGACTGCCAGGGTATAGTCAAGGCTGCAGTCCATGGAATCCTGAGACTGACTGAATTTTATCTGCGCTCCTTGTACATCTGGTTTGGTGAGGCTACCTGCAACATATACCACCACCTAAATCTGGAAGAGGTGCAGTGAGACTTTTAATCATTTTCCTGTTCAATCATCAGAACTTATTCTATGCCCAACAGCCAATATTGTATCAGGTAGGTTATTGACTTAAGAGCTAATCCATGATAACTATTCACTATACAAACTATAACTGAGTGATCCTTTCAATTATAGTAGCAGTAATAATATACATGAAATTACTACAACTTAACTTAAAACTTTTGATTTGATACAATGCTGTAATTACTTTGACATGCTCATTGGCTAGTGTATATATAAATGATCATCAAATTGAAATCATTTATCTTTGAAGGTGTCTTAAAACTATTTTCATTTTCCCCTGGTTTACATATGATGTTGCTGTTAATGTCTAGATAGTGTAAAACGTGGGTCTCTGCGGGTAGTGCAGCTCAACTGTATTCTCAGGGTGAAATTGTTATGGTAATGAGCTGTAAGAAGCAAGAACTCATTTGCATTCGTTTTGGTCTGAAAATCCACAATCAAATGGAAATTAATTCACATTTGAACGGTAGTCCGTGGTGATTTAATACCAAGATAATAAAAGTAGCGGGTGAAAGAACGAGATTAAACTTCAAAAGCAGAGAGAACACTATTCACTCAAAAGTAGATATATTCATTTGCAGTTATCATGCCGAATTCATGGAAATTTATTACTTTTTACAAAGGAAATATGCTCACACCTCAGAAAATATGTTAATGTAGCTGGACAGATTTTCATTGGAATAAATATGGGAACATTTCTTTGCAGATTCTGCTTTGTTGCTGCTGTGTTTTAAAATGCTGTAATTAGTGGTTACAGGAATGACCTTATTGTGTCATATTGGTACATTCACAGCCCTCTTATGAATGCAGCCTTTTGAGTACTTAGATCTGCATCATAACCCCAGACAATAGGTTAATATAGGACAATTAAGAACTTCACTACACTGTACATTTGAAAAATAACTGGGTTGTGCTCCTGACCCATGTGCGTTATTGGCTGCAGGGTTAATAGACAATCAAAACCCCACTCATGTTCTTTTTTCCCAAGTTATGTTATGCTGCTCTTATTGGTTTGCTTGTGTTTTGGAGTTCGAGTAGTTAGAGCTGTCCAAACTTTGAAACAGTTGTTTCCAGAACTTGATATGCACAAGGCAACTGGTTTTACAAGTTTTGTACCTTTATTGAATGTTAAAAAGGTGGGCCTTCGCACAAATACTGATATCACTCCAAATATTTGCAGAAACATGTATGACCTGTAATGTCATTTCTTACTCTTCATGAGGTTATTTTTCCTTTTTTGTATGTCTTTCTGGGTACCGCCCTTCCATGCACACACATAATGTATATACCAACATTGATTCATAATTCTCTCCTCAGTCAAATACACTCAAAAACACATACCCAAGCATGCACACTTGTCATAGAGAAAAATGTTCACACGCACACAAACACATATATTAAAACTGGTTTTCTCAAAAGAGGTGAATCTGTTCAGCTGGATCAGAGGTTCATTTTTGAAACGTTTCGTCACTCACCAGGTGACTTCTTCAGTCTAAGCTGGAGGCAAACATCCCCCTCCTTATAAACAGTACCGTGATGCCACACAACAATAGGTTGGTTTCACATGCAAGTTGGGTGATCAACTGCACATTCAGTGACAAAGGGCTGGTTTTCTCACTCTCATCCCTTTCTGTTGGTTTCTGCAGCTACAACGGCAGCATGCTGGGTCAAGTTTTCTCATTTGGCCGCTCCTTGGTGCGCAGGAAAGTGGTTGACATGAGCAGCCTGGAGGACTCCAAGTTGTGTCGCTGCCTGAGCACCATGGACCTTATTGCCCTGGGAGTTGGCAGCACTCTAGGGGCAGGGGTCTACGTCCTGGCTGGAGAAGTGGCCAAGGGTAATTCGGGCCCAAGCATTGTGATCTCCTTCCTCATTGCAGCCCTGGCCTCTGTCATGGCCGGCCTTTGCTATGCTGAGTTTGGGGCTCGTGTTCCCAAGACTGGTTCTGCCTACCTCTACAGTTATGTCACTGTGGGGGAGATCTGGGCCTTCATAACTGGGTGGAACCTAATCCTCTCCTATGTGATTGGTATGTTTGTGTTGTATCAGTCTGCAGATGTTTTCTCTAAGTCGTTATGCCTGTATCTTTGCATTATTGTAAACAATGATCTTTTTTACATTCCCCTTTTGTGTCCTGGCAGGCTCTTGATGTTTTCTATGTTTCTGTTTTCCATTAGGCACATCCTCAGTAGCCAGGGCATGGAGTGGTACATTTGATGAGTTAATAGGAGGACATATAGAACGGTTCTGTAAAACTTACTTCAGCATGAACTCTCCTGGTTTGGCCCAATATCCAGACTTCTTTGCTGTCTGCCTCATTCTACTGCTCTCCGGTAGGCACCCAATAAAATCTGTGTACAGAGAGAGAAAAAGAGACATTTGCCCTGGCACATTTTTCATGAGTGCATATAAGAAAATCTGGCTCAATGTTATAAAGAGATGAAAATGTTTTTGGATAAGTAATTAATGACATGCTGGATACTACTCTTGCCAGGCTGCTTCACTTTAAATATCAGGTTTGTGTTATTTAACTAACAGCAGTCTTGGTTACCTCCGCCTTTTTTCTAACCTTTTGCCCAGCAACACCCTTTTACATTCATACGGCTACAAACATTCAGACAGAGGAGCCTTCCCAGTACAACCAGAGCCCTCCACTGTTTGGTACTGAGAAGCAACTCATAATTTTGCTCCTTTCTCAGGGAGACAAGTAAAGTCTTTGCTGATGAAAGCTTGTGGGATTCAGATTTATTTTTCAGCTCAGATTGTCCTAACCATTCCAGTGATTCAATCTGGTGACCTTCTGGTCTAACACATGTGAATTTATCTTTTGGCCATTGTTGCTTGGCCTCTCTCCAGAGAAATGACCTCTTCTCTGTTGCACCCTGACTGCAGGAAGGATAGTTAGCGAGGTTGTCCTCCAAACTGGACTGCCTAGATAAAACCCTGTGGGTCGCTATAAATGACATAATAGCCATACAAAAATTCTGCCTTTGCAAGTGCAGCGTTATTCCGACTGACCCTGTGCTTAGTCTGGCCTCAGGGATAGAATAAACTTGTATGGTATTCTGATTCATGACGACCAAATCTGGTCAGACATACCCCGCAAATCTCCTCCAAGCCCCCCACCCCGTGATACAGACAACACCTTCCAAGCAAGACTAGAAAGTTTCACTTCTCCATGGATAACACAAAGAATTTGATTACACTCCCTTCAAGGTATGCTTGGCACATTCCATCAGTAATATCAATTGTTCCTAAGAACCTAGTTGCCATCTTGAAATTTTAGTTGCAAAATGTTGCTAGATGGCAGTACACAGGAAGAATTACCATTGTTATGTTCTGCTTTGAGTTTGTTCATTTTGGGAGCTGTCAGTCCAATTTGTCACAAAACCTATGAGAAAAATCCTTTTGTATTGGTTGCTGGGCTGATGATCATAAGAAATAACAAAGTTGTGCAAATAGAAAGGGGTTGATGAGGGTAAAGCACCTCATGTGGACTATAGAATGTAATAATCTTATAGTCAGTCAGATTCCCTTGGGTTACTATAAAAAGAATGCTAGATAATGCATGGCTATTGAGTTAAATCTCTGTGCATTAAAAGGCGGACTAGCCATACTTAAAATACTGCTATCTTAAATCAGCTGATACACAGTTTTGCTGTGCACAAAAAATACAGCCATCTCTTCGTGAGTTAAGTGGTTGTTCCTCGGTCTCTGTGTCAGCAAACATCTACTCTGCTGATGTATCCTTGTGCAAGACTAAAAATATGATTTTGTGATGCTCTTCTTCCCCTCTGTCAGGACTTCTGTCATTCGGTGTGAAGGAGTCAGCCTGGGTGAATAAAGTCTTCACCTCCATCAATGTGCTGGTACTCCTCTTCGTCATAATTTCTGGCTTCGTAAAAGGAGATTCACTTAACTGGAAGATATCCGAGGAATCCCTCATTAATGTCACCATAGTAGTGAGGTAACAATTCCCATAACAACTGGAAGATTTCTACTGCTTTCATTCACAACAGTGAAGAGCGATTCCACGAGAGGCTGAGTATATAAATCACCAGTAAAACCAGTAACCCAGTTTCTGTCCTGTAGACACCCAGCATCGGTATCCAAACACTCAACATATCACAAAATGGCTAACAAAGTAATCTGATTTATTATTATGAAGATAGATTCTTGTTCATCTTTCTTTCAAACTTCATGCAATGCAAAACACTTTCTTGCATGGCTGCAGTAGCTCAGCAGTAGAGTGCATGCCTCCAAATCCTGTATAGCGAGTTCGATCCCACTGGAAAGGTCAGGAAAGGGCATCCAGCCTTAATCCCCCACATTCCATCTAAGCCCATCTCTACCCTCACAACGTTGGGACTAATCATGACATGTAAGATAGACCTTTCTCTCAGACAAAAGTGAAACATACATTGTAAAGTGCCTTGAGTGGTCACAAGACTATGAAATGCAAAAAATAATAATCTAAATAATCTATTTACCATTAACCTCTTTTTAAAAGGGAATACACTATCTTGTAACTAAGAATTGTTAAAGTTGTATGAAGAATCTAACATGCGGTTCATGTGACATTTCAGTGAAAGGTTGGGTCTAAGATGATACCAAGGTTGTGAGGGATGGAGAAAAACCGTGGAGCTATCAATAGCGAGGGAGATGCTATCACAATGAATGTATAAGTAAATAAGGCCTCTTTCAAATAGAAAAGGCCAGCACACTATGCATTATACTTGGCATGCTGATCTCAGGAAATCCAAACCAAAAATAGATTAGATATTACTGCTGAAATGACCAGACAAGATTCCTATATCTCTATCCAGTGCTCAAATGAGCTAGGACAAGACCTAATTATATGGATCAAATCAATGAAATCTTGAAAATCTGGAATTCTACAAGACCAAGCTATACTAAGTTCTATTAAAGCTCCTACATTCGAAATACTTTTTGCATGACAAAATATCATTATTATCCATCTATCGTCAACTGCTTATCCGGTAGCCGATTTCAGCCGGGAACTCAAAGTGTTCCTCTCCCTTGCGACATCTCATAGCTTTGACTGGAGAATCTCAAGGCATTCCCAGGCCAGTATGGAGATATAATCCCTCCTCGGTCTACCCTGCGGCCTCCTTCCAGCTGGAGGTGCCTGGAACTCCTCATTTGGGAGGCGACCAGATGGCATCCGTATTAGATGCCCTAAAACCACCTCAACTGTTCCTTTCTCCTTGAAGGAGCAGCGGCTCTATTCCGAGTGCCTTACGAATATTTGAACTTCTCATTCTATCTCTGAGGGAGAAACCACCATTCCTTACCTAGTTGAAATATTCTGCAGCATAAGCAGGTTATTTTGCTTATTTCGATGATTTCTTTGACCAGAACATAATAATTGTCTCAAACTTGACATGGCGTGACCTGGTATCACTGAGTTGTTGCCGAATTGTTGTTCCCACGGCATTATGGGGGAGGAAAGAATGGAAAAATACAAAATCGAATGTCAACCTAATCCTTACTTTAACCTAACATTTACCTTACCCTGACGTTGACCGACAACATTAACACTGTCCCCATCCTAACTATAACCGATAGATAACCTTAACCTAACCGAAAGCTATCCAATATTAACCCACAACCTCGTTCCACAACCGCGTTTTTACCCCGGTCCTTAAAGGTACCAGCGGAACGACTACACGACAATGTGATTGGTCAGTTGCCATGGTTCTGGAGTAACATTAAATGGCGTCGTAGGAACAACACCAACATGACGATATCAATTACACCTGACATTTGCTTTTAGTGTGGGGGGAAACGGGCCACTTCATTGTTCTCTGTTGAATACATCTCTTCTGTAATTAAAACAGTGGTGAATATGTTTTCCAGGAACCTTTCTGTGACAGCTAACGTGAGCAGTGATTATGGCGTAGGAGGATTCATGCCCTACGGTTTCAGTGGGACTCTAGCGGGGGCTGCCACCTGCTTCTATGCCTTTGTTGGATTCGATTGTATCGCAACAACAGGTAACACTTTTACGTTTATTATATAGGCGGAACTGAAACGTATAGTAACACTTTTTAGTAATGTATACACATTTTTATTGCAAAGTGAGATGGCTTAACCTAGGTTTTGAGTTTGTCTATTAGCTTATCGTGGATAATAGTATTGAAAGCAGACCAAAAGTTAATGAATAGCACCCTAATCTATGTGTTAGGATGATCCAGGTGGGACTGGGTGTACAAGTATAAATGTACAAGAAAATAATAAGAAAAAATAAATTCATCACACTGGCAGCCATCCAAGATGCCACTGTTATTGTACTTTGCAGTGCGTTTGATTTAAAACGGTTTGTTGTCTGTGTTTGCCCATGGGTTTGGAATAGGTGAGGAGGTAAAGAACCCTCAGAAGGCCATTCCCATTGGCATCGTGGTGTCGCTGACAGTGTGTTTCCTGGCTTACTTTGGTGTGTCTGCTGCCCTCACCCTGATGATGCCCTATTACCTTCTGGATGAGAAGAGCCCACTCCCCATGGCCTTTGAGTATGTGGGTTGGTCCCCTGCTAAATATGTAGTGGCGGTGGGTTCATTGTGTGCCCTCTCAACCAGGTAATGAACAGTTTTTCTTGGGGTTCCAGTTACAAAATTTAAGGAGGGGATTAAAAAATGTCAACAATTATTTTTAGATAACAGACTTTCTAGACACAATATTAATCAGTCAACAAAGCTTGCAATGTCACATTTGTAAATGATTATTGCACACATGCATGTAAATGGATGCGTAATAATGGTGAATAAGATGGTGTCTGTCAATTATGGGTATATACATCTATGTCTTACTGTCTGATTGATTCCTATTGCTTAAGGGGTGGTTGTGGGTGCAGGGCTCAAGTCTGTTCAGAGAAAATTGCATGTCTTCATGATTAATGTGCAGTGAATGGCCTGAAACTGATTGGCAAGTTTGGCAGTGTGTCAAAGCGATATTTCAGCATGACGGGTTTGTCTTTCTTCTCTGGAGGTTGGTTATTTAAATCCCAAAGCTCTCCATGAACAGATCTCTTTACTTATTCTTATTATTCCAAAACTATGACCACGATCTTCATCCATGAACACATCAAATTTCCTTTAAATAAATGAACGTCTTGATTACTCAAGGCTTCTTAATAGTTATTTTATGATGTACTTCCAACTGTGTTTTGGCTATTTGAAGGCTATTTTGCAAGTCATTTCATGAATAATAGTATCATATAATAACTTTTGAGTCATCCCTTCAGATTATTGTTCTTTGGGATTTGAAGGTGTTTCTATGTGTGGCAAAGTGTCACACATCCAGAGCTCATGAAAATCCCTCAAAACAGATGGCTTTTTATGAAGGAAGGTAAAAAGTTTTTTTCTGAAAGCAGTGATACTAGATTTCTTTGAAAACAGTTATTTTGATGTACTCTCACATGAATGGAAGTTGATGTAAGACATGGAAATAAAATCAGAATAATTTAATAACAGTGACTTTGGGAACATCACCTACAGAAAAGAAAGCTGCTCTAAGACTTTGATTACGCCCCAAGCTTTGATGACGTGACTGTAAGTGTGCGTGCGTGTGTGTGTGTGTGTGCGTGTGCGTGTGTGTGTGTGTGCGCGTGTGTGAGTGTGCGCGCGTGTGTGTGTGCGCGTGTGTGTGTGTGGTGTGTGTGAATGCTTGCGTACAAAGTGCATGTTCTTGTTTGCCCAAGGTATAGTTGTCCCTGTTTACACCAGTCACTAGTGTTTTTGACCATGGAAAGATCATGGCAATCTTTTTTCCTTTGCCTTTCTCTGCACTGGATGTGTGTCAAAAGCCAAGGTGAACTTTGCTATACAGTCAGAGGATGCTCGCTTGCAGCTTGAATACTGATTACCTGCACACTTCACCAGTATTTGGCCTGTGTGTGTGTGCATGGTTGCGTGTGCGTGTGTGTGTGCCATTAATTCTCCCTCTCTGCAGTCAGACATCTCAAGCCATGCAGTCATATGACTATTTTCTTAGTGTTGCCATGACGATACAGTAAAAGCTGTTCTCAGATGTTCCTC
>OMLC01045700.1:4551-20818 GCA_900302585.1 Regalecus glesne
CTTCTGCAAGGTGGCGGGTTTGCGCAGCGGGACGGGGGCCGGCTTACCTGCCCTGCCACTGAGCCGGCTCGGGTGTGCGGCGTCGGGGCAGGTAACGCCATCCCCGCCGCCTTGGTCGTCCCCCGCCGCAGCACGTCGCCTCTTCTTGTCTCCCACCTTGTCGTTCTCCGCGCCGTGAAGTCTCCCGGTTAAGACTTCCCGGTCTTTTTCGTCGTCGTGGCTCCTCCTGTGTCGCGCCACGGTGGTCTGCAAGTAGACCACCTTGAATTTCTCCTCCGACAACGCCTGCTGGAGGCTCCGCAGGTTGGATTTGCACTTCTCCAGCTCCGCCTCGACGTCGTCCACGGAGTTCAGATCCATGCGGGGCACCGTTCCGTCGGGGAACTCGTTCCTCCAGTGTTTCTCAAACTCGCCCTGCTCCCACATGTTCGTCGGTGCTGATTTTGTTCCTATGTTTCGGGTGGAGTCAAAAGGGGAAAACTTCAGCTGACCTCAGCCGCGCTGGGTTCAACGCGCCCCTGTCTGCTGCTCACCCCCGCCTCGTTACTTCCTTCTCTCCGCTTCGGTTTGACTCGTACACACACGTCAGCCGGTAAACGCTGGTCGTGTTGATTTGACGAGTTGTCTACTCACACCTCCCGCGTCCCCATCCAGCTTCCGCGGCAGACGGAGAAGTGCCGCCACAGTGAGGGGAGAAGCCAAAGTTCCGTCCTTCCTTCCGGGTTCACAGAGCGAGTGACGCAAAAACCATGATGCGCCCAAGTACGTTCTCAGAGGTCAAGAGGTCCCCACCCGTTTCTTCTTCTCTTCTGTAGCTTTCTCTCTTCGTCTTCTCATTTTCGCCATATCATCATTGAGCATGCATCAAGACATATCATCGTTTGTTACATTTTCTTTATTCTTCTATCCTGGAGGTGACACCAGACTTCAGGAGGAGCCCTCCAACACTGCCTCCATCACAAAAAGAGGTGAATCAGTTCAACTGGATTAGACGTTTATTAAGATATGTGTAATCACTCAACCAGGTGACTTCTTCAGTCTGATCCAGTTGAACTGATTCAACTCTTTTTTTATGTCCATACCTGGATTATTGAGCATGCATCAAGACTGCCTCCATCACCTTACTCAACAGCATGGTGTGTGGAGGGAAACACTGTAGGTTTCTGGGCTCCTCCATCTTCCAGGATCTAACATGGACACCCAACATAGACACCGTCTCTAAAGAGGCCCAGCAGAGGGTAAACTTTCCCCGTCAAAAAGTACTGATTCAGTTCTACACTGGAGTGAACCGGTCTGTCCTCTGCACATCCATCACTGGCTTGGCCACCAAATAGGACAAGGAAACGTTTTGCCCTCTACTCAAGACTTATACATCCCCAGAGTCAGTAGAAGTGCAGGCAGGATCACTGCAGACACATCACACCCTGCTCACAACCTGTTCCATCTCCTCGCCTCTGGGAGGCGCTAAGGAGCACTGTGCACCAACACAAACATATGAAAACCGTTTCTTTCCACCAGCTGGCATTCAAATGAATGCTTAACATGGTAAAATGTCAAACATATATATCCTATATACTGTAAAGTTCAGTATGTATGTACTGGCATGCCCTGTCTTATCCATCTACCTCAGTAATTCTGCGAGAAACTTGTTACCCGTGATTGCAAATGTTCCCCAATCCTTTGTGAATGGTGCTCACTGAATGTGCAGTTAATGACCAACTTGCATATAAACCCAACCTATTGTTGAGTGGTATTGATGTATTGTTTATAAGGGGAAATGGCTCGGACTGAATATGTCACCGGTTTGAGTGACGGAACGTTTCTGAATAAACTTCTGATCCAGTTGAGCCAATTCACTCTTTATTGTGTGTAACTTGCTAACACTTATTTCAATGTCTCTGATACAGTGTCTGCCCCATTCTTGGGGTGGGGGTAGCTCATTGGTTGAGCACAAGCGCTTCAGGAATTGACAAGCCAGAGCCTGTGGGTTTGATCCCAACCATGGGATGTCAAGAAGGGCACCCGTCCTTAATCCCCCAAGCTCCATCTGAGTGCATATCGACCACCACGACGCGGGGTCTACTCATAACATGTAAAAATGGACCTCTCATTCTCTGCTCTATTGTGTTTTATCACATCTTATCTGTATACAGTCAGTCCTAGTGTACATATCTGAAGATTGTTGTGATTCTGTGTAAAGTACCTGTGAGAGCCATGAAACCGGAGTCATTTTCCATGTTTGTGAAAACCTGCATGGCCAATAAACTGACTGTGATACCAACTGTAATAACACAACAGACAACATTATGTCCTGTATTCATTCTGTATTGTGGCCACATTTGAAGGACAATAGCACTGTTCTCTACCTGATGGCTATAAAAGACAATTTATAGCCTATAATAGAAAACAGAAGTATTATTTATCTGCCAAACTGCTTGTTTATTCTCAGCATATAACTCCACAGCCAAACAAATCTACATCCAGGAAAAACCCTGCCACTCACATCCAGCTTAAAGAATGGGCCTCATTTATACTTCTAATCCTTGGTAAAATGAGAGATCCTGCTGGAATACTGAATAGCATGACCCTCTCCTACCAGTTCTGAACAACCACAGGACACATACTTTATTCACAGTGAATAAAATGTTTTTTTCTTCTTTTTCTTTTTAAATATTACTCAAAGGTGTGTATTAATTTTGAAGGGAGGGATAGCTCAGGAGGTAGGACAGTCATCTAGTAATCAAGAGGATTGGTGATTTAATTCCTGGCCCCTGCAGAAAGTATGGTGATGTGTCCTTGAGCAAGACAATGAAGGCCTGTTTCCTGAGCCCAGAAGTTCCTCACTGCTCCTATACAATAGCATGGCTTACATGCAGATAACACATTTTGTTGTATGTATGGAAAATGATAAATAAGTAAAGCTTCTTCTTGTACATTTTTTTCTTCTTTAGTCTCATTTTCTATATTTTATTTTACTGCTCTGCATCCATTAATGCCTTTACTTTCATGAATATTATTGTGGCCAGATGTTGGACAATCCAAGATTTTCTCTGTGCTGTTTATGACTTGCCGTGACTGCCTCAAGTCCATATCAACAATAAAGTGTGATGAGGTTGATTTGTGATTGATTGTGCTGAATATAGATGCTTGATCATGGGATACGAAATGAATTCACAACACTGGTAAGGCTGTGATTCACAAGCCTTAGCCTTAGAATAAACCAGCTGTTCGGGCAACAGGCATGGGCATAAGTCCATGAATACTGGGATGGCATCCTGCGCTTAACCTGTGCTCCCATCCAAAGGGTTGGTGGTTGTGTCAGGAAGAACATCCAAAGTAACATTTTGGCAAACCATTATGCAGATCGATGAGACCATACCAGCACGGTCGAGTCTCCATACAGGATCGGTCAAGGCTGGGTTACCAACGACTGCTGTTGGTATTGTGCCCTCACAGGGTACCAGTGAAAGTTATCAAATCCACTGTGGCAACCCCTGAGAAACAGGGAACAAGCTAAAAGAGGTAATCTTAGAATGAACTAGGCTCAAATGACCAATCTGATAAAACTGGCTTGCCAAAGGGGAAACTAATATATGCTAGTTCCAGCCTGTATTCCACATGTTTTCATACTTCAGCGTTGAGACAGAAAAAGTGAGTTATTCATCTCTTCAATTTCTCATTTTGTGTTCAGAACAAAATGGACCCTACCTTCAGGAGACGTTTCAGACTAAATCTGTGTTAACAGCTCCTGCAAAGCCAGTACATGCTAGACTATAAAGGTGTAACATAAGAACAAGTCCATTTACCATTTACATATCAAGTTTCTCGTGTTAATGCCAGGGGGATGTCAGTGTGGTCTCATTTCCCTCCATTCTGAGATGTGTCGAACGTTTTGTCAGGGGACTGAATAACGGCTACAGTCAAAGGACGCCACGTCTGTCCACTACAATTATACACCGCACTGGTCCCATTGTGCACAGGTGTAGGCTGATCCTGTAGAAAGAGCCGGGGAACTTCTTGATGTGAGGAAACAGTGCTAACCACTCAGCCAACATGCTTCCCAAATGTATAAAGTTATATATTTCCAAATTAGTTATCGAACATTTCCTATATATGGATCTGTATCTATCGAAATACCTTGACACTTGAAAACAAATATTGTTTTCAAGTTATATATCCAACTTTTCATCCACAGGTTTCTCAACCCCCCCTGCAACTAATCCAAGTTATTTCGGTGAAAAAAAGTATCAAGGAACAATAAGAAACAGACGGAGTGCTTCTTAATGACTTGGCATGCTAAGGCCTCAGACAATGAGCCAACAAGGCCTTCAACACTTTATGAGTCTTACTGAGCTGAAGGTCAGTGTGGCCGAGAGCCATCTGACACTTGTGAGAAAGGGAAAGTTCAGAAAAATTAAATTCTCTCCTTTGACCTTGCGATAGATGAGAGGAATACTAAGAATACTAAGAACAAAAAACAAGTCAGAATAGATTCGATACCACGGCAGCACCGTGGTAGAGCATGTGCTTCAGGAACTGACGAGGCAGCAGGCTTAAACCCACCACGGGACATCAGAAAGGGCATCCGGCCTTAATCCCCCAAGCTCTATTTAAGTCCGTGTCCACCCCCACAATGTGGGACTGATGGCGATGCATAAAAAAGATCTCTCAGATTTGATCTAAAGAATAGCACAGAATAGAAGCGTTCCTAGTAAATCTAGCAAATGATCTAGCTGTACAATATTCCTCGAGCCATTAAATTCTCTGATCACTAAGCGTATAAGAGAAAAACACAGAATTGTTTATTTCCAAGATTTCCAAGCTAATGTACTAATGGTTCTTTATCATGCATCTCTGGGAAGAATGCATTATTGTGACCTCCATTTGTCATCATCATCTGAGGGCATAAGGGGTATTTGATAAGAGCAACAGGATAATCCAGATATCCAGCTAAGCTTCATAAGTCACCCAAAAGCCAGGCTGGAGAATAAGGGCGTGTTGGGTATCCACCGTCACTCAGCCCTCTGGGGAAGGACGCCTGCCCAGACTAATGCAGTTCCATCAGCGGGTCCATCATGAATTCAGCAGCAAAATGTCTACATTGTAATACTACGGTATTGCTCTACATTTTGCAAAAAGTGCAAGTGGCAACTTTACCAGATATTATGAAAGTTACAGGGCGATAAACTGTATAAGATGCAAAGACTGAATCAAGCTTCACCTTCCCTCTTGCTGGTTTGTTTCTTGATTAGATATTTAGAAGATGGAAAAGGCCTGAATGTGCTCATGGTTATCTTACCACTTGCTATCAGGCCTCAGAGGAAATGGTCTGCAAGCAACACCAGCATACATGCACACATCAGTTATAGTTTCCAAGGCTATTGTGTGCGCACGCGTGCACATGTGCACCCATGCACCTCCCTCATATCTACCTCAGATTGCATGCATATACACACCCGCCATAACTGCCGTCTCACGGATCATCTTTACAGGAACACTAAAAAGGGGTCACTTCCATTGCACGTCTTTCAAGGTAGGTCTTACTTACACAAAGACGACTTGGAAAACCTGATCATTCCGATCTTGGGGTAATCCACACAGCTGTATCTGGCTACAAAAAAAGCAGGCAAGCAGCCAAAGATGAGACTTCCAGGAAAGCCGAGTGGTAATGCGATTGGTAATGCTATACTACATGAGCGTACAAGGAGATCAGGCCAGACTGAGGGTGAGAGGGGAGTGAGGCTTGTCGGAGATGGCTGCTTTACTATTTCCAAGTGCCCATTTGGACCCTTTCCCAGAAGTGAAAGATCTCGCTCCAGTAAAAGCTTTTTCTGACCAGAAGGGAATCATTGATCAGCAGTCACTGCGGAGTTGAGAGCCCTGATTGGGTTACTGTAATGAATAGAGGAGATAGGGAGCATGACCAGTTGGAGAACTTGAAAAGAGAGAGACAGAAATAAAGAGGGAGGAGCAAGAGGGGGGGGTCCAATTTATGTGTCACAATCGGTGGGGATGGACATGGACCTAAATGGAGCTGGGGGGTATTGCAGGATTCCATTCCTGATGCCCCATGGTGGTGCTCGAACCCATTGCCTCTGGAGCAGAATTATGAAATAGAAGCTTTAGAAGGCATGAGGAGGAAACGTACAGGACCTTTTAGACTGCTGTAAGAGCACCCGATAAGCTTTGTAGGATGCAGAAGCACAGCACAGTCCAGATATGATTTTGTGCAAAATTATTTTATCTTTGTTTCTGAAACACTTCCTACAATAACAGGAAGTGCAGATGATGAGTTTGTTTCACAGCACTTCCTCTATGAAGCAATACAAGTCACCCCCTTAAGATTTAAATAAAATCAAACCTCCATGACTGATTCATCCCTTTACATCAACTGATGCTGATTGGGAAATATTTTGACAGAGCTGTACCAACACTGTTAATATGAAAAGAATTCAAATACATGGGGACCATCCCATGTCTCCTTCCTCAAAGGACAGTCTAGTTCATCACCGCCACCCTCCATTACCTTTGCATTCATGACAATGTTATACATGTTGATCAAAATGTCAAACTTTAGGACCGTCATTGTGGTAGTATAGTCTATTTAATGCAATGCATGTGTTAGTTGAATTTAAAAAGGGAAAATACAGGGTTTAGCTTTTGAATTCAACAACCACTTCACTACGTTTCACTGTTCTCAATCATACCATACGGTCCTGTTGTAACCTGTTAGACCCCTGATACAGTTTTACTTGCAAAAATGTTTAGCCCCTCAGTGCAAAAAATAGTATCATCCGATCTGTTAGGTTATTATACTGTCCAACATAACAAGGAGGGAAATTGCAGTATATCTGCATTAATCAATGGATATTTGGAAGATATATAGCTTTTGGGTCAGATCATGGCTATCCTAGCATACATATCAACTGAGCTGAAGTCATCCACAGTGCGCCATCATTCAGGGTGCCATGATGGTCTTTTATTACATCTATATTTATTGATTTAACAGACGCCTTTACCCAAAGGCAGAAATGAGTGAGTACAAACATGCGTCTGCAGCATGCCTGGTACTTACAGTAGTCTTATCATAGCCAAGAGTGGATGTAATGTCAAGTGCATTTAGTGTGAGAGAACCTGAGATCATCATGTTGGAGTAACAGATACAGGGAACCCAGACCCTGGCAGTATAGCTCAGGAGCTAGAACAGGTCGCCTGGTCATCAGAAGGTTACTGGTTTGATCCCTGGCTCCTTCAGACAGCATGGTGACGTGTCTTTGAACAAGACCCTGAACCACTATCTACTCCCTGGACGCTGCAGCTGCTCCCTGCTCCTATAAAATAGGACAGGTTAAATGCAGAGGACAAATTTTACTGTACCAATACAATGATCAGATCAAGTGGCTTTTATTTCCTTAAAGGTAACACCCTTAATTCTAATGTGCACAAAGAGCATCTTCCTGCAACCAAAATAAAGCTCAAGAGGATTGGAACCCGTGTTCACTCCCTGATGTACAGGTCTCTTAGTAAAAGGACTAACACTAAACAGCAAGTAAATCCGAGTTGTACGGGGTTCGTTTGCATCAGTAATGTTTGAACAGACTGGACTAAAACATGCCTACATTTTCAATTGTGATCCATTGGGAAAGACACAAAACACACATTGTGGTGTGATCTCAGGTAGAAGTCTAGCTCTACATAGTGGAACCAGTTTTCTAAAAGGACATTTGTTATCACCATTACATATGGTCAGCATTCTCTAGCGCCACAAAGCAGAGGAAATCCCTTTGGGTCAATTAAGGCTCAACAGTGTTCAGAGGTATTTGGAATATACCCACCCCTTTCACTAAATGTAGAATATATGGCATGGCAAGTATGCATTCTCATACATCTTTCTTATTCTGACACTTAGGGCAGTCCTCTAGTCATCATAAGATTGGTGGTTCGATCCCTGGCACCTGTAGAAAGTGTGTTGAGGTGTCCTTGAGCAAGAGACCAAACCCCTGCTGCTCACGGTCATGCCCTGTGATGAAATGGTGACCTGGCCAGAGTGTTACCCCGCCTCTTGCCCAATGAATGTTGATAGGCTCTAGCATGACCGGGTAACCCGACTATGGATAAGCGATTGACAATAGATGGATAGAGAGACTCTTCAGTTATGTTTGTAAAAATGATTTGCAATTTGGGCGGACAAATAAATCACAGCTTGAGCCTTTACAACCATACTTATGCTTGCAGGGGATGATTGGAGGAGGGATGCAGGGGAAATCGCCTTGCCCCCTGTCAAACAAATCGATAAAAAACAAACACGTGTAAAACTGCCATTCCCCTTTAGATTCGTGGCACTGTGTGGTGTTTATAACTTGAGGAGTCAAGTATGTATCAATAACACTACTGTGGCCCCTTCAAAGGTCATCATCGATCAGTTCATCTGTCCATCGTCAGCTGCTGGTCCCAGATCAGGTTGAGGGGTCATGCTGGAGCCTATCGCTGTGCTCATTGGTTGAGGGCTGGCGAGACACCCTGGATGGCTCCCCATTCCATTTCAGGGCTTAAGCAGTTGGGGGTTTGTTGTCTTGCTCAAGGATACTTCAACATATTCTTCTTACAATGAACATCCTGGGGACTGACTTGCAAATTTGCATTCTAGATGTTCATTAACACGTACTGTCCCTATAAAGGAGATGATCATTATTAATGTATCACTTGTGATTCCATCATAACTCTGTTATCATCTCAGTGTTGTACACAGAAACATACTCTGAATGTCTGTCCATCTTGGGAGAGACCCCTACTCTGGTGCTCTCCCTGAGGTTTCTTCTGTGTTTCTGACGTGAGGGTCTCCGGAGAGGGTGCTGTATCATTATAAAGTCCACTGAGGCACATGGGCAACTTGTGATAATGGACCATACAAATAAAACTGACTTGACTCGACTTGGGTTATTTTAATTAATCAACAGCGTCCCTATGTTTGGAGCCGGCGGTGCCAGGTCCCCACCAGATGACGCCATTGCACGACATGATCAATTACTCAGTCTAACAAGGGATACATGTTTTTTTTCTTCGTATCTAACATTGTTGCGTGTTTGCTGCCCATGATGGTGGCAGCGCTGTGCTACACATTCCACATAGCTACCTGTGCCTGTTGTGTTGACGTCGGTAGGTCTCCTGGCTGCCCTGTACCAATCTGGTGAAAATGGCGCCGGCCCCCCTCAGACTTCACTTACTTTACTGAGTGGGAAGTTGATAACACAGCGCATGCGCAAAGATCATGTTAGCGCCATAATGAGAGCAGCCAATGAAAAAGAACCAGAGAAAGAATGACGCACGACAAGCTGGTTGGTGGACGCCGTTGCTAGTCAGATACAACACAGCACCGTTGGCGCCGTCTGACACCATGGGCCAACAGAGGTCAACTGATCATGGACGGATCGTGAATTCATCCATATGTTGGGTAAATTAAATAGAAAAGTTGTCAAAGAGTTTAGGCAGATGAAAGATATTTACCCTTCTAGCAAAGAAAGCCACTGGTTAGTCTGATTTGCTTAATTTCATGACGTGTTGGGTAACATGTTCCCCTGCTCTGAGACAATGCTAGCAAATCAAGATAAGATAAGATAACATAAGATTAGGTAAGAGATTCCTTTATTAGTGAATAGGGGGAAATTGCGGTGTTACAGCAGCAAGTGTAAAGCAAAATAGGAGAGACATCACATCTAGAAATAACGAAGAAATAACTAGTCAGTGTCATTGGTATGGTCCTTCATCACAAGTTACACATGTGTCTCAGTGGGCATCATGCAGCATCATGTCCTGAGACCCTGACATCAGATCAGGTACATCTCCCTCAAGACCCTCTAACAGGGAGAAACCTCAGGGAGAGCCCCAGAGGAGGGGTCTCTCTCCCAAAACAGACAGACTGCAGTGAATGTTGTGGGGACAGAATAAAACACACAGAACACAACACAGAGAGAGGCTAACAGAATTATGATTGAACTACAAGATCCATGATAATCGTAATACTAATAATAATAATAATGATTATAATGATATAATGATACTAATAGATTCCTTTATAGGGACAGTGTATATTAATGAACATCTAGAATGCAGATATGCTAGATCTAGCCACTAGGATAATTCTTATTGTATGAGGAATATGGACAGAGGGTGCAGACAGGGGTTCTTTTGTATTGAAATAATGATGATAATGATGTTGATAATATAAAAATAATAATAATTGTTATTATTATGGGGCGGCATGGCTCAGTGGGTAGAGCGGTCACCTGGCAATCAGAAGGTTGGGGGTTCGATCCCCGGTCCTGCAGAGAAGCGTGTCGGGGTGTCCTTGAGCAAGACACTGTTCCCCTAACTGCTCTGCCCTGTGATAGACTGGCGACCTATACAGGATGTACTCCGCCTCTCAGCCAATGAGAACAGAGATAGGCTCCAGTTCCCCCGCTACCCGATTTCGGATAAGCGGTTGACAATGGATGGATGGATGATTATTATCATTATTATTATATATAAAACTGCTCAAACCCTGAGATAGAATGGTAAACTGTCCAGGGTGTTTCCTTACCTTTTATTCACTAAGTGCTGGGTTAGGCTCCAGTATGACCCCACGACCCTACTTTTGATAAGTGGTTGATGATGGATGGATGGATGGTTGAGAGTCTGGCGTTGGTCCCCATCAAATATCTTGTTTTGCCCCTCACCTCCAGTATGTTTGTGTGTGTTTTGCTATGTTGAATGTAACTTTGTGCATTGCAGTCCACCGACTGCGTCAGAGAGAAATAAACAGAGACTGCCTCAAAAGGATATCCTGTCCAGGGTCATTTCTCCCAGCACAATGCAGCTCAACAGGGTTACATGAGCAGTTCACAATGGATGAATGGATGTATATCAATAATATCTGCATTGTAAATCAAGAAGGTCAAGGTCAACTAACAAAACAAAACTGTAAGACCAGAGGCTTTGTTTCCAGAGTTCTCATTCACCTATTTTTCTCTTTTTTTTCAATATCCTTTTTCCAACCTGAATACCCCGAGTTGTCTATGGCTCTCGCTTTGATGTCCCTCTAGAACATCAACAGGAAGGAGGAAGTGGTAGCATGTGTCTCCTCCAAGTCACATGACCACTAGCCCTCACTAGTCCACACATCATGGTCTGGTGGGGAAAGCACAGTGCTTGGCCGTCAGAGGAGAATGAAGCAGAGTACTTTCCCTTCACTTAACCAAGAGGCCTGGACCACCCAGAGGGGGACACTAGTGAACCCAGAATACTTTATCCAACCTAACCCCTATACCCATGTGAGGCTTAGCCAATTATGACCCACTAACAATAGACTTCAGGCCGTGTTTGGAAATGGCTCAGCAGGGATTCAAACACCCAACTGCACGGTTCTCATTCACCTTTAAATGAATGTGTTTAAACAGTGTTGAAGACGGATTCATGTAGTGTGGATGGAGGCTGCCGCCTTGTGGTCACAGAAGCCTCATGCAGGACAGATGTGTCCCATGTCCCAGCTGTGCTGTAGGGTGCACTGGAAGGCAACATAAATACGAGGTGAGTTTACGACAATGGCACATTTATTGATTGTATCCTTCCCACAGAACTTCAGGGTTAATGAACATGTATCGACAATGGCAATGATGCCACAAAAATAATGCACAAAGGAAACAGGTGACTATAAGATCACAGTAGATTCAGTTCAGCAGACCTCAACAGACAGGTCAGGATTAGAGAAGACTCGTACATAACTCGATTCAACGTCACATCCCGTCACACTTTAAATTAATGTGTACCAAAATAACAACAAATTTTAAAAAAAACATGCTTCCAATTTTGTCCCAACTATTAGAAAACAAATATATACTAACGTCTCATATTAAAATATCCTGAATTTATTGTGCAATTAAAGTCGATTAAGGCAGTAGTAGGACAGCACCATGAATACAACCAGTGGGGTTTAGTTACAGGTAGCTTGTGTCGAGTTGTGCTGTTGCAGTTAAAGGCCACAAATGCTGTCCCAAAGATTTTAAACTTGTTTTTTTTTTTTATCTCCAGAAAAGTAGAAAGAAAACCTGTGGCCAAAAGTTACAGGTTATGGTATCGGATGGCCTTCCTGAGGAGTTAGGTGACACATGGCGTTAGTTTTCCTCCCAATCAAGTCATGGTTCATAAGTGATTCATGATTAAGCCTAAAATATATGTGCTATAAAAAACTACCAGGTTTAATATAAATACGTGTGCAAATAATCATCGTAGCATAAATACTTATCACAACAATATGGTCTTTGTATCAAACACTTTTACAGTACTACCCATTGCAATGACTCCCCGAATTTTTCTTTGCATAGTTAATTGATTTCTCTGATAGTGAACACATAGGAAAATGAATCAAAGTAGTATCGCAAAGTAGTTTATGCTTGTCCTCTGATAAACATTATGGGAGAAGTCGACTTAAGACACAACATTAAAGTCACGTTATTGCTGAGGCCTCACATGTACACACACACACACACACACACACACACACACACACACACACACACACACACACACACACACACGCACACACGCACACACACACGGGGATCTGATGCTCCCCTATGCTTTCCTGATGCCCTTGGCCACCAAGGTTTCCCGTCTGGTGGTGACGAACGCCTGCTGTTTCTCGTAGTAGGCCGCCTCATTGATAAACGTGGGATAGACTGTGCCGGGGCCCTCGTAGTGGATGGTCTTCCCGTCAAACGTCTGGAACATGGGGTCACCAGGGTTCAGCGGCTCCCAGTCACAGTCCTGGAACGACAGGAAATAAACATCTAAAGGAAGGATACAGATTTGCACTCCGATTCCTCAGAGTGCAAAAAAATGTAGTTTCTGGACACATCGTCTCATTTCTCAGCACTTTTCCACCCTTTTATTTGTTGTATTATTAATTCATTACGAGTAATATTTACATAGACTTCAAAGCTGAGAAGTCAGAGTCCACAGTTTGAAATTCATGGTATTAATATTTAGCCCGTGATCCTCACCTGTAGATTCGGGTGCACCATAGCAACGATGTTTCCATTGGCGTCTCTGGGATAGTCTATCCGCTCTGACACCCTGAACACATCCACCGAGCAGGGAGGAAACTCCATGCCTGAAAAACAGAAGAACGCCTTACATATCCGAGGCATCTGGCAAAACCTTCGCCAGGACACAATTTTTGCTTTCACCATTGACCAGGACTGTGGACTCGAGTCACATGACTTGGACTCGAGTCGGAATCAAGTCACAAGTTAGACGAATTTAGACTTGACAAAACTGAAAAAGACTTGCAACTTGACTGTGACTTGAGCACCAGTGACTCGTGACTTGGCTTGGACCTTGGGCCTTTCAACTTTGGGAGACTTGATACCCTCTCCAAGGGCAAAGTTAAAATGCTTTGTGAAAAGTGATCAGCCAATCAACTCTTCATTTCCATCATTACAGATCAAATCTGAATCAAGAAGAGGAGGAAGAAAGAAGAAAGAGACTTTGTCATTGTACAAACACGATGCTAAATCTGTTCCATCCAACCCATCCTATTGTAGGGCAGCAGTAGTTATAATAATAGATACAAATACTATGTGTTTTTAAAATGAGCTCGCCTCTATACGGTCCATCCTTGGGTATATATCTGCAGATTGGTGTGTTGTCGTTTTATGTGAGGTACCTTTGAGAGACTTGAAGTTAAACTCCGTGTGTGTGAAAACCTGCATAGCCAATAAACTGATTAACATGAATTATGCAGGACTCACAATTCAAAGCTGGGACTTGGGACCAACCTATTTTTATTTCATAATTCAAAAGTATCCGTCTTGTCGTGACAGGGTTTGTTGGATTGTTAAGATCTTTATACACACACACATGTGTGTGTGATATACATATATAAACGTGTTTCAGGATGAGAATTACTTTAATTATTCACTATAAGCGTACGGATGTGCCATCTTCATTTGTTGGTTTGAGTGAGTGAACAAACAGATTTAACCGTTGATAACAGATTCATTAACCAGTAAATAAAGTTATTAGCAGCAGCTGGTAAACACTTGACCAAGTAGAAGCTATTGCAAAGAGGCACCCATGCCGAATACAGCTCGGCATGCTGCTTCTTTGCGGTTGGTGTTGTTCGGCTTCGACGAGTGAGGAAGCCCATTCATCATCGTGGCAAAGCACCCGTGTGGCCCCAGGACAGAAGATTACCGAGCCGTTGGCAGCCAGGCTTTAACGACATGGAAACAGACCAACTTTCAACAAGCAAGCCATTCAAGCGACGGGCCAGCGGAGGGAACAGGAAGTCTGCAACCCACCCCTGGCACGGAGCGCTTGTTTTCGTAGAAGAGGAAGAGAGAGCTGCCCCAGTGTCACAACGCTGCTGCGGACACCGTCCCCTGCCCTGGGGGCACGCAGCGAACCAGACGCACCTCAGCGCAGGGCTCCGCGTGGATGTCTGCGCCACGGGAGACCCGCGCGGGCGGACAGCGACAACATGCCCGCGAATACCTTTCTTTACTACACGTGTCCTATTGGACACCACACAGCAAAATGTGTCCACTGACACTGAGAAACGTTTGGTTTCAAAGACATGGCCGACGTCTGTTCAGTGGAACATCTGAACTCACCTTGCCAAATCCTCTCTAATCCTATCATTTGGCCTCTCGGGGAACGCCGGTTAAAATCGGCGCGTTATCGCCCGGCACCATGATGTGTGACGGTATGGAAGTTACTGCTGCTTCCCATACCTTCGTTAAACAGCTCAATGAAGTCCAGGGCATGTTTCAGGATTACCCTCATGGCCTCGAAGATGTTGCTCCTCAGGACCCCTTGAGGTTGAGGGCCAACCTCCAGGCCTGGAAGAAAACGTGAAGATAAGATCAAGAAAAATTTCAAATAAGATTAAATTATTATTATTCTTTTAAATCTTACATTACCATTATTTTGAAAATATAATGGTAATGTTAAAGCTTGAAAATAAAAGTGGGACCTAAAAAAAAAAAAGTTAAACGGAAATTACAAGATTTGTACTAATAGCTAACAAAGACCATGAACTCCAGCAAAATGTACATACATAAGTACAAACATGCATTCATACACACACACACACACACATAACAGCAACAACATAAAACTGTGTAAAATAGTGAATAGAAGGACGCCAGACAGACCAGGATGCAAATTGAGATGGTAAAAACAACAACAATACTAAAACAAACCTGACACACAACAACAACAACAACAGTAAAACAAACCTGACACACAACAACAACACTAAACGCAAACCTGACACAACAACAACAACAACAACAGTAAAACAAACCTGACACAACAACAACAACAACAGTAAAAAAAACCTGACACACAACAACAACAACAACAGTAAAACAAACCTGACACATAACAACAACAACACCAACAGTAAAACAAACCTGACACACAACAACAACAACAACAGTAAAACAAACCTGACACACAACAACAACACTAAACGCAAACCTGACACAACAACAACAACAACAACAGTAAAACAAACCTGACACAACAACAACAACAACAGTAAAAAAAACCTGACACATAACAACAACAACAACAACAACAACAGTAAAACAAACCTGACACACAACAACAACAACAACAAAACAACAACAACACTAAAACAAATCTGACACACAACAACAACAACAAAAACAACAACAGTAAAACAAACCTGACACACAACAACAACAGTAAAACAAACCTGACACACAACAACAACAACAGTAAAACAAACCTGACACACAACAACAACACTAAAACAAACCTGACACACAACAACAACAACAACAGTAAAACAAACCTGACATACAACAACAACAACAGTAAAACAAACCTGACACACAACAACAACAACAACAACAGTAAAACAAACATGACACACAACAACAACAACAACAACAGTAAAACAAACCTGACATACAACAACAACAACAACACTAAAACAAACCTGACACACAACAACAACAACAACAAAACAACAACAACACTAAAACAAACCTGACACACAACAACAACAGTAAAACAAACCTGACACACAACAACAACAACAACAACACTAAAACAAACCTGACACACAACAACAACAACAACAACAACAACAACAACACTAAAACAAACCTGACACACAACAACAACAACACTAAAACAAACCTGACACACAACAACAACAACAACAACACTAAAACAAACCTGACACACAACAACA
>OMLC01045707.1:0-14313 GCA_900302585.1 Regalecus glesne
TATATATATCTTAATCCAGCGTACCCCTTTTGAATTCAGTGAGGGTGACTATTCTCAGTCCACAGAGACGATTGGTCCTTGTGATAAGGATCAGCTATCAGATGAGATCGTCCGTCCCCTTCTGAACCACTTCTGTAAATGGTGGTCCAGTCAACAAGAACACCTTATCGTGACAGAGGGGCTCCTCCCTCGTTTTCCACCAAAAATGCATTCGTAAACTCTGATAGGATGCTTCCAAAGCACATGGGCACAGTTGTTAGGGCAGAACGGTTCCTCTGACTACCAGGGGAGACGTGTCCACTCTATTTTCTCTAGCTGCTTCCCTAATAAGCTCTCCTGTGGGCCTTGCGGCCATCTCATCCTCTCTACGCGTCTGCCAACCATTTATAAACTGACACAGTCCCCATAACTTCCCCTAACCCAGTCTGTGCCAGACTTCCATGTCGTGTTTGCAGCTCTTCAGCACAGAACGAGAGAGAAACGGAGAGCGAGATGGAGGGCGTCGACCGTGTAGACACAGTGTGACACAGCTCCTCCACTGAGGAGTCCTCCAGCCGAGAGGTCAAGAAGGCCGCCGAGGTACGAGGAACACGTCTAAGGGATTTGCATCTCTCCGGCTGTCCTCCTCACATTTGCATAAGGAGAAATCGGCCATGCGGTGGAGGCCAGAATGGTGGCACGGAGGGGAGCAGCCAGTACTTTAACATCCCTGTTAAACACTACGCTCTGAATTCACATCCATTTTTTGAACGCACCTGAATTTACAGACAGTGGCAGCAGGTGGCGATGTTCCTTTAGCCTGCGACACTGAAGGGGTACAAGCTCCAGCCGTCACTGGGCTGGCAAATGGAAAAAACACACCAGGGGTTCGCTCAAAATCCTCTGAATGTCTGAATCGCCAGCGCCGTGCGTGTTTCTTCCGTTAGCCTTGGAAGCAGCTCTTCAGTCGGCCACTGAACTCGTTCCACTTGGATTTTTCCTACGACCAGTCCAGATGCATTAGAACCGCTGGATGTTAGACCAGACCACTGTTAGAAAGCACAGACAAGCTCTCCATCCTGCCCACCTCTGCTAAGACAGCCTCATGGACTTGAGCTCGGTGCTGCAGACGTCACAGGAGAGAACACTGACAAGCACAGACCCTTGCACCTGACAGCGGTCAGTCCCCTCTGTGGGTGGGGGTCTCCTCTGAATGAGAGCTGGTGTCTGTGCCTGAGGGGCTGCGGTGCAGCAGTGTGGGAGATGACCACACCTCCTGCCCAACATGCTCAACCCTCCATGACCATGACCCACGGGGAGGCCAGGAGAACTGTCCATCTGTGGTACCCGCTGGTGGAGAAATCTATGGGTGACTAAAAAGTCCCCACCGTTTAGGAGCGTTGGTCCACATGGAGGCTTCCTGCAGCCTTGAGGGACGTGCAGCAGTGTGACCTCATCCAGGGAGCGAGGCAGAGAGACGGCAGCACTGGGACTCAGAGGACCTCAAGACAAGTGTGTTAGCTGCACTGGTTTGTTTCTGAATCCTCTTTACATAAATGATCAGTCATCCCTGTGTCCGTGTGGCAAGATGCTGTGGCTGTGCCGGGGCGGTCTGTTGACACGATGCCAGAGCACAGAGGGTCCGGGGTTTTCATTACAGACTGGACATACTGTGTGATGGGCCAGCTCTGATGGATGTGAGGAGGTGGCTTTCAGGGGTGCGGCTATTTAATTCGAGAAGGATAATTAGTTAGAGAGGGTTCTGACTTGTAGCACTGGGGGCTGGGAATCGAGCAGAAAGAGGACAAAGGCCCATTTTCCTCCAGCTGGCTGATAGCGCAGCAACACCCCCGGTGAAGGGAGCCTTGTACTTTCTCTCTTTTTTAAATTCTATCCCTTTTCCCCACCTGACTGAATTGGGTATTTTTCCAAAGGCAGAAGAATCCCAGCTGTGCAGGAGGACTCTGAGCCAGGCAGCGTTTATCTTGGACGTGTCCTGCGAAGCCTCTGAGGACCGTGTGGCAGTGACGTGTCCAGTTCAGGTCTCACACTCCTCCATAGTCAGATGCATATGTGGCAGCACACACGGCTGACTTGGACACCTTGAAATGGACGTTTGGCCGTTGTGGCCTCTCCACTCTTCCAGTTAAACTTCCCAATGCTGAGGCCTTTTGTCTCTGGCCTAACCCGCGTAAGAGGGCAGTCGGACTCCCTACAACCAACTCTACCCTACACTCTCTTGGCATTTTGCTAGCTTAGCGGCAGACGAGCGCGTGCTGTGAAGGACAACACCCCCCCCTCCATCTGCAGCCTTCTGGGAAGGGTTCTGTGTGGCTGTCTAGTGAATGACTGAGCAGCTCCCTCGTGCTCGTCTGCCGTGAGGAACAAACGCCCTGAGTCTGTAGGTATGAGTAGCAGCATGGAGCGGAGTCCGAGAAGCCTTTTGATTTCCCCTACACCAGCATCAGGGGAAGGCCTGCGGCGATGGCCGAGCACGTCATACTGGACATGTCTGGAGGAACAAGTCCTTCTAGCAGGCCGGCTTTGGTCCTACAGAGCAGGAGCAGGACTGGCCTGTGGAGAGGAGAACAGTGTTCGTTTCCGTGCCTGAGTCAGACACATTCGAGTTAAAGAGGATGTGGCTCTTCCCTGAATCACGGTACAGAGCACATCCTTCACCATGCCTCTCTCCTCTAAGATGTCTACGACTCAGCAGCCTCGGGACGGCCTGCAGTGACTTTTGACTTCCACCCAGCGTTCAGCTCATCAGGACAGGAGCGAGCCTCCGCCAATGACCAGGTCCTGAGGCCGAGCTGGTCACACCGGGCGGTGTGTGATGCGTCACGTCGGGGAACAGCACAGACTTTTGATCCTTCCTCTGCTGCCGTGGACACATGACCATGTGGCCTTTTTACCGTGCGACACGGCGAGGGCTGGTGCCATCTCTTCAGACACAGCGTCGCTAGAGCCACTCCTCTGTCAGCTGTGAGAGACGAGACCAAGCCCGAGGCACGTCTGTGCTCGACTGCTCCAACATGACGCTCACGTCCTCACAGGAAGGCTGAGCAACATGAGGTGCACTGGCTAATAGTGTGGAAACCATACACGCTAGCATTTGAGTGGAGATCTGCGCCCATGTTATGCAGCCTCTTCATCCAGTGATCATTGTAAAGACCTGGTTATAAAACCCAGTGGGCTATTTATAGCAGCGTGGCGATGGGCAGGTTGCTGATTTAAAGCAGCATAGTGCAGAGACCCTTAGAGAAGATTTATGAGGGCTGCTTCCAGAGCGCTTTCCCTGCTGAGGCAAAGGGAGGGTTTTGCTGTGTCAGTCAAATTAGATGTAAATTGAAACTATAATGCCAAGGAATGAAGGAACAGACCAGGGTGACGGATAACCTTCAAGACTTCAACTCCCAGACGCTGTCCTCTTCAGAGTCAGGGCAACACGCGAGGCATGTGGGGCGGCATGGCTCAAGGGTGAGGGCAGTTGTCTGGTCACTGGAGGAAAGCACTCTTCAAAACTCCAGCCTCCCACACCACCTAGGACAGGTCTCTCCTCACGCAACGCCTCAGCGGGAACAATGAGAAGAGTGACAACCTCAAGCCCGGCCGAGTGGCACACACATCAGACGCACAACTCCTGCAGAGTCCCACGAGCACTGTCCACGTGCCACACTCACACCAAGGGCTTGGCTCAAATGACCAGCTGAGGAAAGCGACATTTCTGTGAACAGACCTTGGATGAGTTACAGGGTCTGCCAGTGCGAGGTCCTCATGTAGCCGACTCGGCGTCTGAACCACAAAAGTCTGGCCGCCTTCGGCTTTTAGCTCTGGTTTACTGGTACAACTAAAGACTCACATTAATGCTGTCAGGGTGTCTTAAAGATCAATACGACAAGGCTGTTTGGGGGCCACAGTACCTCAGTGGTCCAGCACATGCTTTGGGAACAGACCAGCCAGATGTGGTGGGTTCAAACCCATCGCAGTGCATCAAGAAGGGCATCCGGCCTAAACTTTGTCCATGTCCACCCCACAAGATGGCGACTAGCTCTCGTGTCTACAGGGGGGCTTGCTGGACATTGCTGTCCATACATTAGCTTTGGAGTTGGAGGATTGAGGAATGTTTCCTCCACTGCTTCAGCTGAACGGGAGGTGACAGATTATGAAACTCTCATTACATCAACAAGCTCTTCGTCTTAATTAACAGTGTACTCCTCTGCAGCCAGTCTCTCTCCAGCATGGAGCTGGCAGGTTAACAGACCACAAGCCACATGCAGCCTCTGTGGGTTATAAAACACGGACAAACGCTCCCCGCTCTGATTGTAATGACTCATTTCAAAGTAGATGGTGTGGGAAATCCGACTCATTATTACCACAGCGGGGACTGAAGAGTTGATTCAGGAAGCACTGGCGGAAGCCAAAGTCTTTGTTAAAAAATATTTTGTTTAAATCCCAATTTTCCCTCCCCCCTAATCCCCTGAGTGTCCTACTGCTGGGTCAGTCTCTGTGATCCCCTCTAGAACATCAACAGGAAGGAGGAAGTGGTAGCATGTGTCTCCTCCAAGTCACATGACCACTAGCCCTCACTAGTCCACACATCATGGTCTGGTGGGGAAAGCACAGTGCTTGGCCGTCAGAGGAGAATGAAGCAGAGTACTTTCCCTTCACTTAACCAAGAGGCCTGGACCACCCAGAGGGGGACACTAGTGAACCCAGAATACTTTATCCAACCTAACCCCTATACCCATGTGAGGCTTAGCCCATTATGACCCACTAACTATGGACCTCTGGCTGTGGTTGGAAACGGTGCAGCTGGGACACAAAGGAGGCCAATTTCATCCTAAGAACATTAATTTTTGATGTGAATCTACGCGTTTTGTTTGAATATATTGTCAATAAACCAACCAGTCAACTGCTAAACCGCCAAAATTCCTGTTCTGTAGGGGCAGCGATGCCCATGAGGTGTTGTCACTACGTTTTAGCTCATAACCTGACATCAGGGCCATTTTTTCAAACCGGGGAACCAGGGGAATAAGAACAATATGTAAAGTAGGAATTATTAATGGGAAATGGTAAACAGACTTTTTCTTCTACAGCATCTGACATCAACAGGACCATCTTTGAGGAATAACCTTTAAGGCATGTGTTTCACACTCGCTCAACACAGATCTGGCAGATATTCATGTACGCCTATGTGTTGGGCAGGATGTGAGCCGTGACACGGCTGTTATTCAGAAATCACTACAACAGTCATTTTAACACCACCCCTGATGGTGTTTCCTGAGCTCTTCCTAATCATGAAGCAGGTCTCGTCTAGTCTTGTCAAGGCTCTCAGTATTCAAGATTGAAGGTCCAGGAAAGAATAGCAGCTCATTTTCTGATACAACCTAATACGAGCCTTCCATTTATTCTCCAGCACGGAGGGACAGCGGCGGTTTTATCAGCTCTAGACTAATTAAATGTTGTTGAAGTTTAACATTTGCAGCCATGCAAGACACAAATTTCATTTGTTGTTCAACTGGACAGAGTCAAACAAGCACAGATTTGAGTTTTCTGCACAAGAAGAAGTCAAGCTTCAACGGAGCAAAAACCTTAAGCCGGAGGTTTCCATCTTGCCTTCAACCTTTCCCTGAAAACCCTTGGAACCCCAGTCTAATTCAAATGCAAAGCCTCCAACAAGGGATTTAATGCAGTGGTTCTCTTCCCCTTCTGGCCACTTGACCGCCAGTCAGACTTTGTTCAACCTGATTTTCCCACCTCAGTCGATTTATTGATTTATCAAGCAATCACTTTCATCTAATACTTTTATTTTTAAAAATTGAGAGAAATGTTTATACTGTAAAAAAAACCGATACTTTTTGTTGAATAAAGTTTAATAATAATAATAATAGGCCTAATTGAATAATTGTGGTGTTAATTAAAAAATCCAAAATATAATCCCCTGTGGCTTTTCTCTCAAGTCTTTTACAGTAGAGGATGTGTTGGTTCATGTCCGACTCTGAAGACAGAGGCGGTGGACTGTGCCTCTCCACTAATGTCTGCAGACACCTGATGGGTCAGCAGCGTGTGACAGGACGGGTTCATAACCCTTTTCACTGCAGAGGGAAGACACAGTGGTGGATCAGAGAACGTCTGCGTGAAGCCAAAAGAACACGTTGCTAGGGATACGAGAAAAACATCTTTTCAGGCTCAATGATCCAGGTAGTCAACGAGGTCCAAATAGATCAGTCAGGTCATCTGGACGTCGGTTTAACACAAAACACACCTGAATGTGGAAACGTACTCCCATTTTGTTTCAGCCAAAAGTCCTGATGACCTGACTGAGCTGTTTTGACCTCACTGCTCTTGACACTGACGCACTAAGGACATCGTTCTCTTTCTCTCGTCATCCGTTTCTCCCGTATTACCACTTCAATTCCCACTGCTCTGAAGGATGACACGCTTGAGCCACTCGTCCACCTCTTTCCTCCCTGGACTTGATGGTTTTCTCATGGGAATGATCCAGTCACCAGTGAGCTGAGCTCAGCTGTTTGGCGGGCTTCTCTCTAGTTACCAGTGGCAACCACCTGGCGTGGGTTCGGGGGACTATGAGACGTGTGGGTTTTAAGACACTGATCAAAGGACTGCTCATCTTGACGGGTAAGATTAAATTGACTCGTATTATCTTCAGTTGCTTGTTTCTACTTTGTGGCAGCTGTTTTGCTCCATCCAAACACACGTGTGTTTTAATACATCTCCCACCCTGGGTATGGGGGGGGGGCAGTGGTAGGGTTTCTCCTGCAAAGTGGACCCAAGTTCCAGCCAAGGCACAGCATGTCTGACTCAAATGCACGTAGCTTTGGATAACAAGGTCTGCTGAATGAAACCGTGTGAATACATGGTGCTTGTTAAATGGGCTATTTATCCCTCTTCCTGTGTACCACCTGTGGATGGCTCGCGTACCAGTCATTAGTGGTACGTGTACCCCCTGCTGAGAACCACCAATTTATGTATGACCAGAATTAAGCACTAATGGGCAGCTGGCAAGTCCCCTCTCCACAGGAGAGACAAAGAAATATCCGGAAGGAGCTGACCGAGACAGGTCGCCTGAGCATCAGCACATCTGTGACGTCAAGCGTACAGATGTGCTTTCAAGACGTCTCGTCACAGAGCAAACTCACAGCCTCGTGACAAATGATCCTTTATAGCTCTCGCTCATCCTTTTTATGTTCAAGACGGAGAGAAGTTGTCCAGAGCCCCCCCCCCCACACACACACCCAAGATGGATTCCTCTCTCCTCCTGCTCGAGTTGTCAGTCGTCTCCACCCCCACATTCTCATCTGCCTCCAGCAAATGTGGTGTGGAGAATCAGACATCCTCTGCTGGTCCTCCTGTGTGTTACCGGGCACGTCGGTCTCCTCAGTCCCCACAGACTGACCAATGTGAAAGCTGAATGTGCCCCCAGGCAGCCCCTCAGCATCACCCGGTGATCAAACAGCCCTGAGCTTCACCCTTGCTCCTTGTACCCAGCATGCTTTGGGCTGGTGCCCATGCACGGACGACCGCCGGCTCCATGACGTCACTTCTCTTGACCACTACCCAGTTCACATGTCCAGGGTCTTCCATTCCACCTGGCTGGAGGGTTGGTTCATTTCAGAAGCAGATCTGGCCCGGGGCTGCCATCAGGTGTCTATGCAACCCCACGACATCTCCAGGACAGCAGTCATCACACCGATCAGGCTCTCTGTGGTCCTATGGAGGCCTTCTGGACTCCAAATGGCAGCTCAGGCTTCTCAGAGGTGATGGACACAGGTCTACGAGACCTGCTGTTTGTGTTTGTCTTCTTGGACAACATCCTGGTGGCCAATTCTTCAGAAGCAGAACTCCTGCCTCACCTCCGCCTCCTCTTCAGTGTCCCAGGCTGTGTGGGTTGATCATCAATCCTTCAAAATGCCAGTTTGGACCATCTTCCATGGACTTCCTTGGTCACTGCATAACACCAGCTGGTACAGCCCCACGGCCATCTCAGGTGGAGGCAGTTCTCACTCCTCCTCCACCTCCTGCCCGTGCAGGAGGTCCTGGGTAAGGTTAATTATCACCATATATGTAAATGATGAAATGTGAAGGATGCACATGAGAGGTCTGCTGTACGCCTCACCAGCAGTCCCATGTTGTGCGGGGGACACGGTCTTAGGGGGATTCAGGCTGGACGCCTGCCCTGATGCCCTGCGGTGTGTTTGAACCTAATGCCTTTGCCTCCTCAGTTCCTGCAGCTCATGTTTCACCCCCCCCCCCACCATGTTTCTGCAACACCAAAGACTTTCATGAGTGGACTTGTTGAAGCAGAGTGACGATGAGCATCTTGAATCTAGAATGGGAGGTGAATGTTTGCTGATGTTACTTTGGTGCATGTGTGACTGTGGCCTGAACTACGTGGGCACAGGGAGGGAAAACAACAACTGTGCTGGTCAGAAATTACCCCTGACAGTCGTGCTGCTCTTTGTGCTCAGGGTAAGATGGGGCCCATAAAGTCCAAACATGGGCCAGAGGATGCAAATGTTGACATGCTGCATCACTGGAGGCTGTATTATTCATTGTGCTGGGATTTTAAAGGCACACTAAACATCTTCTCCACTCCACGGTGAGGCTGCCCAGGTTCCTCTTGCTCCTGGTTCTGTCTCATGGAATGAAACCGAGCAGATGAAGCCGCACACAAGGTTCTCTTGATGCTCTTCCGTTTGGATGGGCTGGAGCACATGTTGCAAATCTCACTGCTCAGAGTGGATCAAGCCTCCCCCGCCATCGCTCCTTGGTTTCAGGAGAGGTGGCTCTGTGTCAGTGAGAGCAACAGCCACTGCTGAGCATTCCCGGAATGAAACGGCGTCTGTGTGACGCCACTTTCACCTACAGTCCAGACATGAGGGGAGAACGAGTAAGACGTGAGCGTGACAGCTTCCATCCACCATTTCCCCAAGTCCCTCCTGGTTTAGTGCATAAAGCCAGCAGACTTTGGTTCATCTTCAGACCCTCAGTGCCTCTCACGTTTAGTTCCAAAGGGGCGTCTCCGCTTCACAAAGCCAACACAGTCAAGTCCTCCTCTCCAGTTTGAAGAGAATGGCTCGTGGTCATGATGGTGGCCCGGCTGTCTGAAGACCGGTTTTCATTCTAGACCTGGGGTTGTAAACGAAGGAAGACAGTTAACGACTTGGAAGTGCAAAGCAAGGAAACCGTCGTCTGCCGGGTTATTCAGCCTTACTTTACATGTTAAAAGGCCTCCTTCTGCTTCACACCAGGCCCGTCCCTCTGCTGTGTAGCCTGTTGTGTATGATGACTTCACAGTAGCACCAGTGGAGAACAGACCTGATCCATCAATCAAGAAGGCCAGCGTATGGCTGAGGAAGAACCAGGACCTGGCTTCACTAATTCACTTCTGTAGATACAGCTGGACAGATGTGTGAGGGGGCAGGAGCAGACCACTTCCCATGGGGACGCCTTCACATCAGCACCATAGACATGTCTGTCTATGCCTCACTGCAGCAGAGAGCTTCTAGTGTCACAGGGCTCTCCAGGGACTTCACTGAGGACGGGCTGCAGTCAAACCGAAAAGCACACAGTCAAGGAAAGGAGGACCACAGTGCTGTGGCCTTCATGGCAGTCCAGCATCAGAATGTCGCCCAAATCCTTAGGCAGGGAGTTCTCAACCATGCACATGTGGTAACCATGGCTGGAGGACTGACGCCTGTCCTTCACATTAGGCTCTCCTCCTTGCAAGTCCCCCACATGTCCATGTTGACCCTGGCAGAGCTGAGGGGGGATGAAGACAGAACACGCTGAGGGAACCTACGGCTGAGAGTTGAAACCGTAGCACTCCTCCACGGACTCCATTCTCCAGCCCTAACGAGAGGGAGAATGTGGTGAGAAAGTACTGCTAAGGCCCGGCGTGAGCGGAGAACAAGGGGCCAGCTGCTCACTAGGTCAGCCTGAGCGAGGGCATGTCCCTCCATCACCTCTGCATCAGTGAACACAAAGCGGGCAGGAGAAGAGGCTCCATCAATCAAAGCCCCGCCTGCAGGGAATGAGGTCTCACAGCCCCACATGGAAGACAGTGTGAGACGCAACAGAGTGTCAACAAACGGGCCTTGGGACGGCAGTGAGACAATAAGGTAAAGACTACCTGGTAGTAGTGAGGGGTGCACGGCACACCAGACGCTTCCTCCTCATACTCAATCACAGCTGTGAGAAAGTTTGAGAGAGGACACACAAACAAGAAACGTCCCCTGGGGAGAGGATCTACTCGAAGATGGAGGGAGACACACAGCAGCCATGGAGGCCCGAGTCCTCTCCAGAGGACCTGAGCACAATGGCGGAGTTTGGATGATTTGTATGGTTTACCAAAGACAGCCGCCAATGAGGAAACCTCTCTGCCTCACTGAGATAACAGATTGAGCCGCCTGTACTTTGGATCCAGTGAGAGTTAAGGGAGGGCCGCAGAGTTGCAAATAAGAAAAGTAATGTAAATCCTCTGAACCGTAACCCTGTCAAGTCCGAATTAAAGGACTAATGGATCCCTTGCCAACTGACATCTTACCATCCATATGAGAGGCTGTCTAAAGTCAGCACTGCATGGGAATACAGACACTCTCTTGCACAGTGGACATGGAGGACATTTTGTGTCATCAGTTACAACACCACACTGATGCTCAACTCCACATGTGGTACAATAGCATCCATCCATCCATCCATCGTTAAGCCCTTGAAACTGCAGCCTGTCTCAGTCCTCATTGGGTGAAATGCGGGGACACACTCTGGGCAGGTCACCGGTCCATCACAGAGCAGGTAGAGGAAGAGTGTCTTGCTCAAGGACACTTTGACACCGTTTCTGCAGAGTCCAGGGATTTAACCACCAATCCTCAGATTATTACACAACTGCCCCACTTCCTGAGCTCTGCTAGTCCTTGTCTTATCCTGTCATTTCAATTTAAAGTTTAAAAACTACTTTCCTTGTTTTTATTGTTTATTCATAAATGCTGATTTTTTTACTTGTATGTTAAGCACAGGATGGTATAGCTCAAAAGGTCGGGTAGCTGTTTAGCAATTGGAAGATTACTGGTTCAATCCCCGGCTCCTGCAGAAAGCATGTGGAAGTGTCCTTGAGATGGACACTGAACTCCTCACTGTTCCAAGTAATGGACTGGTGACCTGTCCAGGATGTTTCCCCACCTTTCACCCAGTGAGCTCTAGGACAGGCTCCGACATGACTTCCTGACCCAACTTTAGATTAAGCAGTTGATGATGGATGGATGGATGGATGCTAAGCACATTAAGGTGTATGTTATGTGTGAAGTCCATCACTATCATTACCAGAGCCCCTCTTTTCCTCACAGTTCACGGTCGTGTACATCTAGACGTGCACATGCACACACAATCTCTATGTCTCTGTGGTGCTACTCATCTCTCTTTTCATTAGTCTGTGAGAGAAAACCAACGATAAGATAAAGGCAGATCTTAAGGTCTGTCACTCTTCATCTTCCTCAGCATCTGAAGGCTTTGCACATCTTGTTCCCCTACATGTCAGGGAGCAGCCTCACCTACTCCGGGCCCTACCAGACAACATGAGGCACGCATCAACACACTGTTGAGCTGATTGAAGGTTCATCCTTCCCCCGAGTCTTTCGATAACTCAGAGGACTGCATGTGAGACAGCTTGCACGTCTTAGCTGCAGCACATGTAAACTGCAATGTGGCTAAAATTCAGCCGTCGGATGTCAAAACTTCCACACTTGGTTTCTAGCTTCATGATGAAGTGATCTAGTGCTGACGTATTGCAGGGCCCTGTGGCCAGAGACGTGTTGTTCATATTGAGCCTGAGGAAGGGCTACAAGTCATTCATCGAATGGTTTGCTTCCCTGTACCCAGAGCCAAAGACATGTTTGTGCTAAAGCTCAATGAGAGAAAACAGAACCAACATTGAAATCTCCACGGCCTACTGTAGTGCAGCTGATAGCTTCAGAGCACAAATCCCAGACCAAGTGTGGGAGTTGCATCGTCAGCGGTACGGTCTCAGAGGAATTGGCCCAGTCCTAAGGAGAGAGCAATAACAAGATACAAGTAGCAGCAAAATCGGGCTGCCACCAGAGAGCCAATTTCCTGATGTCTTTGAAATTGCCTTCAGAGAACAAAAAGTGAATTTCATGAAGACATCTGAGGAGTGTACCTTGACAGAACCTGTCCCCAGGCCACCATCCCAGCTGGCACACCGGCACATCTGTTATGCCCCCTATGCACATTCAAATATTAGCGTGTGGGTTTTGTTGGTATGAAACTACAACTGAAACAACGGATCTCCGCCAGTGAGAAGCCGAGCTGCCTTACTTGAGTGCAGACCAGTGTTCTAGTGAAACAACAGGGTTCTCATTTAGGAGGTGACCAGCTTTCCATCTCAGAACTGAACAGACTGTAGACATGTCAGTTGAGACACTCCACATGAAAATGTATTGGCCTTAATTATTTGAGCTAAAGTGAGACACGTGATGGTTGCAGTGGATAATTTCAAGCCCTCTTCGTTAGGCCAGTCAAGTTTACTTGAATAGCCCTAAACCACTCTTTCACGGTCAGAGGGCTAGCCATTCAAATGGAGTGTATGTATGTGTTGGTGGGCTTGTGTTGGTCTTGAGGCAGCAGTAGCTCAGGATGTACAGCAGATTATCTGAACCAAGTATTGAACCAGAAACCCTGGTTCAATACTTGGCTCCTGGCCAAAATGCCAAGATGTCCCCGAGCAAGACACCATTTTCTAATGCATATTTAGTCTTTCTACTACATTGAAACGGGAACGAGGATGTACAATCAAGAAAATAAAGCTTCCTTGATAAAGTGTCAGTCACATTGGTCCACTCAGCTTCCACATATTACCATAAAATAATGTCTGGGGTCTGGTAGTTCAGGGAATTATCGAGTTTAGCACGTCTGCTAGCTTTAGAGATAAAATCTAGTCAGTGTTATTTGTATAGCTCATTATCACAAATTAACGATTAGACTCAGTGACTTTATACTAACACATAATCCTGTCCTCAGACCCTCACATCAGATAAGGAACACGTCCCTTTAAAAGCTTTAACAGGGAGAACAAAATAGGAAGAAACCTCAGGGAGAGCACCAGAGGAGGATCTCTCTCCCAAGACAGACAGACGTGTGATGGATGATGTGAACACAGAATAAGACAAAGTTTACATTATGCAACACTGAGAGGATAACAGAGTTATAATGGAATCAATAAAAGATTAATTAATAATAATGATCATCTCTTTCATAGGGAAAGTGCTAATAAATGAACATTTACACTGTAAAACAGGCCAGATGAAGCCACTAGGCTCATTCTCATCATATGAAGAATGAGGTCCGATGGACGGATGGATTGATGGATGATGAACTTTGAAGAGGTAGCCATGATAGAGAACAATAAAGCAGGCATCATAGCCCGAACCCACCACAGAGCCACCCATTACAGGTCCCACAGGCCCCTCCTAGGTTACATACACAGCAGAAGAGAGCAGAGACATCATTCATCAAGAGAAAAGACGTGAGAGAACAGTTTGCATGAGTAATATCATATGAACTATAACCTATAATCTCACTGGCAGAGACGGGACTTGGTAAACTCATTGAGACAGAAACTCACCCACCATGTGGTACAGGTTGGAAATCACATAATGTAAAGTCACTATTCGTAGGTTAAGACAAAAAGATGAGTCTTAAATTGAGATATAAAGGACGCAACAGATTCTGATTGTCTGACCAGAGCAGGTAGGTTATTCCACAAGAATGGAGTCTGATAGGAAAGGGCTCCTCCACCAACTGACTATAGGACTCCTCTGTGGGCACACAGAGGAGTCCTATAGTCTGAGAGTGGAGAGCTTGTGATGGAATGTAGGGTATAAGGAGATCAGACAGGTCTGATAGGGAAAGCCCATTTAGCATTTTATAAGTCAGCAGAAGCACCTTGAAGTATGATCTAACGTTTATAGGAAGCCAATGAAGGGAGGACAAAATGGATGTAATATGGTCCGATGTTCTAGTTTGGACTCTGGCTGCAGCATTTTGAACCATCTGAAGACTTTTAGTGGTGCATGTGGCAGATCTGAAAACAGAACATTACAGTGATCAAGTCTGGATGTGACAAATGGATGTTTTAGAGTCTCTGCATCAGCCAAAGACTGGCAGGACTGAGTTCCAGCTGTTAGGCAAGTGAAAAGCGTCAGCCTTGCTGATTTCTTTAATGTGCTTATCGAAGGAAAGGATGGGATCAGACATAAAACTGAGATTCTTGGCTGCCATACGTTGTTAAATCACAAG
>OMLC01045757.1:5017-16194 GCA_900302585.1 Regalecus glesne
GAGAGAGAGAGAGAGAGAGAGAGAGAGAGAGAGAGAGAGAGAGAGAGTCACATTCCGAAATCTGCCCTATGGTCTTCTCAAGTTGCTTATAACGACAGATTGAGAGGAAGATTGAGGGAAAGATGGGTATTTTGGTAGAAGGCATTTATTAAGTATTTTCTATTCTGAAGTACTGAAGATGAGTCGTGAAGAAGAATGAAAGACGAACAGTGACAGGGGAAAAACATTCTTAGTGTGTTCTTTTTTATGAACATGATGGATGCTGCAGTAAGAGGACTGCAATGGAAATAAGCCTTTCGGCTTTATTGTGTTTTTATTATCTATGATTTTCTTATGTATTAGGATTTTTTTTAATCCAATAAATTCATCCATTCATAGGGACACCCCCATCACTGAATGGAAAACAGTTCAAACTCATACCAAGTATATGAAAGATGACCTCGTCAAATCAGTTTCCTCTAAAGAAAAGAAATTGAAGTTTGATATTGGAAATCCACCTTTTGGTTAAATATAGTATTTAGATGAGAAATGCTTCACCACTAAAAAGGAAATGGAAGCAAAGCTAGAAGGAATGAATGAAGGACCACTAACAGGAAGTAGTTGCTGTTGCATGTGTCCCCATTAACTACACTCATTTTTTTCAGTGTTGTACATTGACATTCCTCTTAATACCATAATGTCTCTGACCTTATAGAATATGGTAAAGTTATCAAAATTGCTGGCTATGTGTGCATATAACAGTCTAAGACAAATAGAAATGAAGGAAAGGAAAGCCAATTTATTTGGTCATTGTATTTGGTCATTCTTGCAATGAAACTTCCTCTGCATTTAATCCATCCTATGTGTAGGAGCCGCGGCACTTCAGCAGTAGAGCATGCGATTTGGGGACTGACGAGCCAGATTTTGCGGATTTGAACCCACCACAGGGCATCAGCAAGGGCATCCAGCCTTAATCCCCCATGTTCCATCTAAGCCTGTGTCCACCCCCACAACGTGGGAACTAATTGTGAGATGTAAAAATGGACCTCACTGTGTTGGACCAGTGGGTTGCTGCAGCACCTGGGGTTGAAATGCAATGCCATTCTAGGGTGTAAGCTCTTCGCTGGCAGTTACTCCTTATAATCACAGGCATTCTGTTCCCAAGGCCTGACTTTCCAAGTACTTTGCTGTCTCTCCTTTTAAACAAAGTGTGCCAGCAATGTAGAATGAGAGGAAGGAGGTTAAGAATATGATGAGCTGTGATTATGAAGGATCTGGGAGGGCTCCACGAGGATCTACTTCACTCAAACATGGCCTAGTATGCTATCACACGCCGACCTTCTGTTTATCCGTACTGTGAGAATCAATTGGCTCTAACTGTTTCTGTCTGGCCTTTTGTTTTTGAGGATTTAATGTTCTCCTGGTACAAGTGATATTAGCACGTGTCATGTGCCTGCTTTCTCTGCTAGGTAGGAGTTGAAAGTGAGTTTTACTGGTGGCATTGCTACTCGGTTTATCAAGCACTTTAAAAACCAAATGTAACCCTCTCCACTACTGGTACAATTGCAGAAATGACAGATCTTTTGGAGCAATTAGTATCTATTTAAATAATTCAAATTCAAATATCAGCATCAAGAGGAAAATCCTAGACTTTGGGGACTAAATCTCCCCATTTTTCAAGTCTCCCAGCTTCTAGTTTTTCAGTTGTTGGCTGATTCCCTAACCTCCATCATCCTCCATCCCAGATCCACATTTTATGTGTTTTCTTGGAGCAGCCTGGGGCCCCCTTTTACAGACCCTCTCATAGCAGGACTGCTTAAAGCATGACTAGTCATTTGAAACACAAGATATTCCTTTATTAGTCCCACTGGGGGAAATTGCGGGAACAACACGTTCATCGTATTTCTGGAGAAGTGATTTGTTAGGTTTCAGGAAGCCACATGTAATGCATTTGACACCTAGAGAGTCAGTTTAGTGTTGTTTTGCCTGTCTGTTACGTGTTTATCAAGTAGGGCTACTTGGCCTTTCATAACTGAGTGAAGCTGAAAATATACAGTTGCAATCAAAATTATCTAACCCCCACTGCAAATCAGGTTTATTAATTAAATATACAAACTGGCAGCTGCATACAAAAAAATAAATCAAACAAGAACATTTTAAATAGCTCAACACAACTTATATTACAGGCACAGTGCCTGTGCTATAGCTTTATATCCTTTTCCTTGTTTGTGCAAGGCAATGATCTCTTCTCTCAACTTTTTGGTCAATTCTCTTGACTTAGCCATATTTCTAATATGGAATGAAATGTCCCAGTCTACAGTCCAGATATTTGAGGCCTTCTATCTCAAGCACACCTGATGCAACTAATGAAGCCCTTGGTTGGTTACATCTGGTGTGATGAGACCACACCTGATTTACAAAAATGTCTCGTATGAGGGGTTCTATTCAGGGGCTTGAATCATTTTGAGACTGCAGTAGTTATTAAAAGTAGCCTTGTCTGTTGAATTTGGAGAAACCACCTGTAATATTAGTTGTGTTGAGCTATCTAAAATGTTCTTGCTCGATTTGTTTTTTGTAAGCAGCTTCTGTAGCCTGGGATGGTCTCAAACTCACAGTTAGATCTGAGTGGAGGATTTTAGGTAAGATCCAGGGGAAAATATCCTAGTTTCAAATAGCCTGTCCAAACAAAACATGTATTCCCAAAGTTACTTTGATTTATCATTAATCTGTATAAGAGAGATATTCCTCTTTCCCCATTAGACTTCAAGCAAGTCATGTGGCATCAGCCTTTTCGACTAACCAACATGCTAATGCATGCTAGACTAGTACACTTCAACCCACAGCTTGAAAACAACAACCAATAGCACAGTGGCGATAAACCTGCTATTTTCATTTATGTGCTAGTCTACCACTGCATTGCAGAGGAGAAACTCAGTTGAATTTATCTTTCCTCATCTGCTCTGCTCTCCCTTGGTGCTGCTATTCAGATTAGGTGGAATGTGTTATCCGGCTTTACCAAGTTGAAGCGCTGAAAGTTGGGTTCGATTGATCCATAATCTAATTCTTATCTCGCTTCTACATCCTGATGAGAGTCCCGCCAGTCGCGAATCACAAATGTTACCCATGCATGCATAGGCAACTATACACATAGCTATTCACGTATGTAGAACTATGCATGGCACAGACTCACCCGTGCTCTCACAAACAATGTTTTAATTTATTGTTTAAAGCTGCAGAATCTAAAGCGATATTTAATCGGGGCTTATTCTCTTCTTCTATGCAAGTATAGAATGAAAGAGGCTCAACACTTGCAGCGACCACAGACACGCATTAAACACAGGCATAACCAAGAGACCCAGATTTTTAACCTTTAAACTTAACTTTCATCTTGAGCCCCCTAAAGCCCTTGGTAGAAAATAAAATATCAATTCACAATTACCAACCACCTTCAGCCAGGAATAGATTTGAAAATGCACATAGGTTCAGGTTAATAAACATTAACACAGAATCCCATGTGCATACACTGGCAAATACAGACAAATTATTCACACCCTTCCATAAAGGCACACAATCTATACCCCGCATACACCTTTCAGCAGAGCTTTTCCAGCACTCCTCCAGCTGAGAGTTGGTAGTGTTGTAGCATGTTGGTGTGGGTCTCCACTGCAGTAGCAACATCAAAGGTTGATCAAAGACTCTGTGATATGGAGTGCCCTCTCTATCACACTAGGATCCTCCTCCACTACTTTACTGCTTTAATATTATCCACCATAACATTACTCTCTATCTTTCTTGTATTATCTTCTCTCTCTCTCTCTCTCTCTCTCTCTCTCTCTCTCTCTCTCTCATATATATATGTATGTATATGTACATGTTTGTGTCTATACACACATGCACACATTAAATCCATGTCAAGGTCATGGGAGATTGGCATGAAGCTTCTGACTATATGCGCGTGTATACATGTATGTTGGCAGATGTAAACATATCACCGTTTTGCATTGATGGTTTGAAAATGTGCCGTCATTCAATCTTAACAGCCCGTGTTAGGTTTAAACAGAAGCAGATCATAAGATTTTCTTTTCCGTTTGATCAGCAATTCTTTCCCTTTACTGGTTAATGGAAGTGGATCCTGCTCCCTTCTGTAGCAAAGAAATAGGGTTGTTTGACGCCTCACAATATCTAATGGAGTGTGCACCTTGCCTGTGCACACTGCTTTTCAATCATTTTAATGAGACAACTTTTATGTGCGTGCTCCAAGCAGAAAAGTTGAAACTATTTTAACCTTTGCCCATAGAGCCCAGGGTGCCTCGTGCTCTCTGTCATTCTTTCATATCACCTTGGAGCCAATCCCTACATCCCGTGACCCAAGCAGGGTCTGTCGAAATGGAGGAGAACCTGGGTGCATCCTGCCTTTTTACATGCTAGCAAAATCCAGGCATGAGGGCATGAAGAATCATGTATTCAGAAATGTGTGACAATATTTTGAAAGAGTTTGCTTAATAGACACAGCGTAACTCGAGAGGTAGGGTGGTCCTCTAGTGATCTGAACATTGGTCATTTGATCCCTGGTCCTTGCAGAAAGGGTGTGGAGGTTTACTTGAGCAACACACTGCACCTCCTAGTGCTGAACTCCTGAGATGGAATGGTCACCTCTCCAGGATGTTTCTCTGCTTTTCATCCAATAAGCACTGGTATCAGCTCCAGCATGACTCCGCTACCTGAATTTGGAAAAGCGGTTGACTATGGATGGATTGACGGATGGATAGAATTTGCTTAGTATTAACTCGTTGTTTCAAAAATACAGATTTCAACAACTTCAGATAAATTCCTTTTTTATTCCAAGGTAATAAAATAGCTAACTTGGGATTTTTTTCCCGATAGCACTGTTGTTATTCTTTATTCTATTGTTTATCTTAATTTAAGGAATAATTGTATGATTCTCATCGATGACAGCCGCTGATGTAAAGCTAAGTTTCCTGCAGAGAGAGAAGATTATGTGTGTTTTGTCTTCAAATCCTTACAGGAGCACCATAGATGTGTAATTATTTTTCCTTGTGGAATTGACAGCGATAGATGAGCACACTTTTGCAAAGTTTACTCTTGAAAATGATTAAAATGAGGGACTATCCTATCAGAGTTGAACATTGTTCAATATTCCTATTTCTGGAACTATGAAGAATATTCTGATGTATCCTCAATAATCTAGGTAAGAGAATCACAAAAAAGGTGAATCGGTTCAACTGGATAAGAAGTTCAAGTTTGAATAAACTCCTTATCCAGTTGAACCGATTCACCTTTTTGTGATATGAAGAATATTCGAGTATAAAGAAAAGCAATTCAGTTGTGCTGGAGAACGTCCATCAGTCTGAAAACTGTGGTACACCTGTCATGAGTCTCTCTACTGAAGTGGGGACCAGTGGCTGAGAAGCAGATCCATCATGTGCTTTATGCACTTCCCTGTCAAAACCCACTCAAAGCTACTGAAAGTAGTTAGTCTTTCACCTGAAGGCTGAGAGGCTGACCTCAAAATACTTTTCAGGGGAAAAAAAAGATCTTGACCTCTAACATTGACCTTAATGGTAGTTTGAACAAGGCCCTGTGAATGCCTTGTATGTCGGAGAGAATGCACATTACTGCTTTTCAACAGTAACACTGCGTGACAAACTCATAGATATGCCACACAACAAAGATATCTGATTATATTTAATTTTAACATATAAATTGTATATTATATATAATTATATATAAATTATATATACGTTTTGACAAAGTTTTCCTTTTCTAAGTGACTATGGACAGTATCTGTTTCTGTATCAGTTCCACTGTAACCATGACCAATACACTGCAGTCACTCATTTCCATAATCAATACTTTTTAAATCTCCTTCACTAGCTGACAAACCTGCTGCAGCTACAGGACACTCATTTTCTTGGAACCGTTTCAGACCCAGCTCACATAGATTATGTTTATGTTCGTTTGCCTTATGTGGCCTCGCAGGACAAACTTACTTGTTTTCTTGGATAAGCAACATTATTAACTCTTCCAACACACTCTTTAACCTCAATTACTTCAGTCTAGGAATGTGCTTGAACAGTTCTAATTCCCATGTATGTTTTTGGACCACTTTTCTACTCCAGCTAGGGGCAGTTGTAAATGATTTGATTCTAAAATATCCTTTAAAAAGTGAAATACTCCAGTGTGTGCACCATGAAACGCCTATGATAAATGATCAATGATGAATGAAATGTTTAACAAAGAATAAATATCCTGTCATTAGTCAAGCAAATTGGCCGATCAGTTAACATTTACAAGTCAGCATCACACTTGAATGACTTGAAATGTGTTAAGTTCATTAAGGGGATGAAAGGGAGTTTGATGAGAAGCAGAGTTTTTGTGTTCTGGTGTGATGCCTTTTCCTCAGCTGAGAGAACAAGCTTAACTCCACTTTATCAGTAAACTCTATTCAATGTGGACTTATTGAGAGGTTTTCAAGAATTTGAACAGTCTTCTCTGAAATTAAAACAAAGGAGACATGAACCTATTAAATATTAATTTCTTGGCTGACCAAATGTTCTTCATGACGTGGGCAGTAAACATAGCTAAATTTGCTAAATTTCCAACCCTGTTGCTGGTTACCAGTAGATGATGGTCAGCTATGCTCTCTCCGTATATGCAAAGGAGAGCACGCTGGCTGTCATACATGGCTGATGGGAGGTTCAATCATAATGTGGACTTTATCTGTATTCCTACTTTAGTCCTTCGTCCATCTTTCTGCCCAAGCATCCATTTTAATAAGGCCTAACAGGAGTCTTGGATCATGGCTGAAATGTGTTTTCATACCATAACACTGGTTGTATTGATTGACAGAACAAACTTGTGGAACTTTTCTCCAATTATATTCAAACCTAAAGGTTTTGATGAGAGCTGGGCCACCGGAGCTGGTGTTAACTCAGCCATGACTTGGCTGATATGAGCAAAGGGTGGGTTGAATGATCCGTGGGAGATGGTGATACATGAATCAGCTCTTACGCCGCTTGAACCTGCCAACAGATTTAATGGACCCATCTGTAACCCAACCTTGGTTAAGCAAACAGATGTCAGCAGGCCACCTGTTCTAAATCCACTTTAGCCTATTTTGTAGGCTCACGTAAATGGTGCATCCGATACCACCATGGTGGGGATCTTACGACATCATGATTAGTGTGGCTCCAGGACCAACTCTGCAACTGACAAATCACATTATCGTGCTGTCATGCTTTTCCAAGTTAGGGGAAAAGATGGTTGTGGGGATTAGCTTGTGGGTTAGTGTGGGTTCGCTCTCAGTTGAGAGTGAGGTGAGTTTCAGGTTAAGGTTAGTTACAGATTGAGGTTATATCTGATTAAGGTTAGGGTTGGATCGAGGTTAAGATTATGTTTTGTTAGGTTGTGGTTGGGTAACGTGGTGGCCCAGTGGTTAGCGCTGTTGCCTCATGGCAAGAAGTTCCTGGATTTGAATCCTGACCCAGGTCCTTTCTGTGTGGAATTTGAATGTTCTCCCCATGTCTATGTGGGTTTCCTCTGGGTGCTGTGGTTACCTCCCACCATCCAAAAGACATGCATGTTGGGGTTAATGCTTGAGTTGATCCCTGAATGCTGCAGTTGCTCTGTCCCTATAAAACAGGATGAGTTTAATGCAGAGAACACATTTTGTGGCATGTATGTACAATGCCAAATGAATAAACTCTCTCCTTTGTCTTCTTTTTGGGATTTTTGAGATTCCCTTATCAGTCCCACAAGGGGAAATTTGGAATTATTTGCATTTAACCCATCCTATTGTATAGGAGCAGTGAGCTGGCACCATATAGCGCTCGGGGAGCAGTTAGGGGGTTCAGCGTCTTGCTCAAGGACACCTCAACGTGCTTTGTGCAGAACCGAAGATCAAACCTGCAACCTTCTGATTGGCAGGCGACCGCTCTACCCGCTGAGCCATGCCGCCCCCTTGAGGTTGTGGGGGGCCAGCCCTATGTGTTACCTCAGCCCTGTGAGTTCACCATTGAATAATTCAACTATCGGTTAAGGTTAGGTTAAGACAGGGGTGCTCACACTTACTTACCATGCGAGCTACTTATAAAATGATCAAGTCAAAATGATCTACGGGTGCTCAATAGGTCGATCGCGATCTACCAGTCGAACGCAAAGTGATGTGGGTAGATCTCATGGCGATCTATTGGCCGTCTAAAAAATAGTTATCCATGCGATCTACCCACACTACATTTGCGATCGACTGGTAGATCGCGATCGACCTATTGAGCACCCCTGGGTTAAGATAAGTTAAGCATTGGGTCAAGGTTAGGTATAGTTTGAGGTTAGGTCAGGTTAAGGTAGTTTAGGTTAGGTAACGTACGTTCAATGTTATAGGATTGAAGGAATATATGGTTGAGGGTACGTAGACACACACCCGAGGTTATATTATGTTGGCGTTGGGATTTTTCAGGTCATTTCTCCTGAGTCGTGAAGGCACTACATCACAGCAATGTGACTGATCTGTTAAAGGGACAGTCTGGAGCAGCATTAATTATGATGTCATAGGGAACAACACCGAAACAGGGATATCAGATGATGCTAGCATAAACGGTAGACTAAACCATAGGCTTCTGCTATCTTATCAGATTTTTGCTTTGTATTTACGTAGTGAAATACAGAGTAACTGTCCCGTATTTTATAGATTGAATCGATCAGATGGGCTCATTTTACAGGCTACAAGGCTATAAAGATGAATGCTTTTGCTTGCAGAAATGTTGATGGAACTTGCTTGTTTGTCATTTATTGCTGTTAGCTGTGGGTGCAGTGTGGAATATAGAATAAGTAGTTGGATAATATAAATAGTATATGAATATGAATCAGTAGTTCTATCCTATCAGTGCATCTGAAGCAAGTTGTCTGCGAATTCATCCTGAACCTATTGTGGTAGTGTGAGTTTTGCTATTTTTTATTATTATACACCCTCGATCTGGTGGGTGTGCATGCATTTTCGAACCGCCTCTCTTGTGATTACTAGACAACTGCCCTGAGACGTAAAAACAAATCTCTTTGGTCAGTTGGATGTACATAAATTTCTCTGAATAAACATGACCCTGCCCACTAGGGTATATCCAAGCACTACATTATTTTATGTAGGATAACGATGATCCGAATGCCAAGTATTAATGGAACACATATCTGAAAAGGCACAGATACTTAAGCATAAATAAAGACCAGAAGATGCTAGCCGTGATAAACCTTCCTGTCCCAATGTGTAAGTGCAGGATTGCCTATTAATTTAACCTAATGATTTATCAAGCGACGCTGAGCTAGCTTCCACCAGACTGGGTTAACATTCATCAAACCCCTCTCACAGACACTCACCCAACAGAGCCAGAGGACATTGGGATTTCTCTGCATTTTTGACCCAACCTATTGTATAGGAGCAGTGAGCTGCCAACATATGGCGCTCAGGGAGCACTTAGGGGTTAAGTGTCTTGCTCGAGGAAACCTCGACATGCTATATGCAGGAACGGGGATCAAACCTACAACCTTCCGATTGCCAGACGACCACTCTACCCACTGAGCTATGCCGCCCTTCCGATCCATCTCAGTGTTTCAGAGGGCAGAATATGACTTCTGTCATTCTTTTTTTTCTTATTACCTGATTTTATATGGGGCTACATTCCTCAACACCACCCTTTACCTTGTGCATTATTCACAACAAGGAAGCTCGTGTGACAGATGGTAAATTGCTCTCTTGATCATCTGTGCACATGAGCTCGTGTGTGTGGTTGTGCATGATTGTGTGTTATTATGCATGCATGCATGTATGCATGCATGCGTGCCCCCCTCCCCCCACCTTTATGCTGTGTGTGAAATGGTTTCTTCTGCCTGGTAATATCCTATGGCTAATGATGCATACGAAAAGCAATCAGTTTGGCACCAGAGGATCTGCAAACGTTATTAACATAGGGAAACTGTAGATTGCTGATCTCATGGGCAACACACACACACACACACACACACACACACACACACACGGATTGTAAAATCAGGACATGATTTAGGCACACTGTTGTGCTGTATGCTATTTATTTGCTGCATAAAAATTTAGTATCTTTGCTTGGGTATAGATTTGCTTACTGGTTCAGTGTGTGTGGGGGGTGATGCAAGGGAGACCTTTTTCCAAAGATTAACAGACTTCATATTTAAGGGGTGATGTTTTGGGTTTACATATGCTGCAGACATCTATCAGCATAATTAAGTGGGTGGCTCTGTGTGTTAGAGTGTGAGGGGGAGGGATCAAGCATCTATTCTTGAGTGTGAACAGCCAAAAGTGTGTGTGTGTGTGTGTGTGTATTTGTGTGTAGGGATCATACACTGTCTATGGTATGAATATGTGTCTGTAGGATCAATGAAAGCTGGCTGAGCTATAACCCGTGTAGTGTAAGTCTGCCTGCAGAGGGGTGAAGACACTTTAATAATTTACACTCTGGCCACATAAGCTGGGCTTGCGTTTTATTTTGAACTCTTTCTGTCTCATCCTGCAGTTGCTGACAAATAGTATGAAAAAGTGTAAGTGTGGTTGAATTTGTTTTGTAGACACCCATGGGACTATCACGGTAGTATGTTATATGATTGGTATTTCGTATAAATATAAAGCACTGCATAATTTATTACAACCTTATGTCATGCTGCTCTTTCTGTCAAGGTTTATGTTCATAATGTATGTGAGCAACTGAGCACCAGCTGCTGATGGACAAGCCTCTTCATTGGTTGAAAACATGATTGACAATCTGCATTATCCAGTAATTCATGTCCTTCGGCCAGTTCTTGATTTAACGAATTTCAGAAGTCAGAACGTTATTGGTTATGCCAATTGAAATAATAAACAAGGGGAGTTGGATTAACCAGCATGTAATACACATTATAAAATAGGATATAATATGATACGCTTTGTACCCTATAACATGGCAAACAATTACTTCTACAAGGACCTTGCACTCTCCTTGAGGATGCATTTGCTGAAATAACTTTTCAACAGCAAAATTGATTTGATTTACAGGGTTGCTCTTTGGGATGTGTGTTACTCTGCAAGCACATTTATGTTTCGGTTTCATTTCAAGGTACTACTTTTACATTATTACATTAACTCTTTTTTATTTACTCATTAATACAGTTGTCTAGTTTGC
>OMLC01045759.1:5187-34410 GCA_900302585.1 Regalecus glesne
ATATTAATACTCAATGAAAATTCTACTTGAAAAGATGAGAAGGAGACATGATAAAGGTGACACAGGCCAGTGGCCCCAGACATGACGAGGGCCCCTGAGCACAGATGTACCTGATTTCATATATGAACTCACCCTTATGGAATCTATTGCCTGTTGGACCTCCTTTATGTCTTCCTCTGACTTCTTGGCTCTGAGCAGAATTTCATACTTGGTTTTCTCCAGCTGTCTCTGTTGGAGAACAAATTCACAAGCGGATTAACAATTTGGTTAAACCAGAGTACAAACTCGAAGAGTGCGCTCAGTAGAGTGTAGATCACCACATGTGTATCCCCTTTCTCCAGTGCTCACATTTGGTTAAAAAAACATCCCTTTTATCCTACCTGGAGAAGGGTAAGCATGGAGGCACTGCCTTCATATCTCCCCTTCTTTGACTTGGTTGAAAAGCCAGCTGATGAGTTGGGACTCAATTGTAGTATAAAATAGGCTTGTCATCACTGCAACCATGAGACGTCCTGAATCATACAGTCACAACTGCACAAAAATTATACTGACCAGCCCAGTAGAATACGAGACTAGTAGTGGACAGATGGGCAGACAGATACACATACAGACAGATCAACAGACAGAAATCATTGTTTTGTTTTTCCTGCCATTGTAAGACTTGTGATTGGGACATGGTCCACATGCCAGTCTGTCCATTACCCATATGATGATTGGCGTGTTGTCTTCCAGTGTGTAGTTCGCTTTCCTCTAATTTGATTATCGTATGTGGTTGAGCCAACAAATAATTGCTTTTAATTATAGCACGTAATCGTTTGGGGTTTCTATTCGTACATACTGTAACACACACACATAGGGCCAAGTGCAATCCATAGAAAGAGTTCACATACCTGCTTTTCACTCTTTTCCACCCCAGTAGCAACAGTATCATGACCCATGTGCTCATCCAATGCACACAGTGCGCAGATGCAAAGCTTGTCAGTGCGGCAGTAGAGCTCCTTAAATCTATCATGACGGCAACAGATGCTGTCTTTGGCGGTTTTGGAGGCTTGGATCAGCCTGTGTTTCTTCAGAGGAGGCACCTCAAAGTGGGGGTTCACATGTGTGTCACAGTATGAGGTCAGACACACAAGACAGAACTTGGTAGCTTTTCGCTTTCTTCCCTTGCAAACGTCGCAGTTGGTATCACCGGCAGAATCACAGTGGCTACCAGAGCCTGCATCTTCAGGACTTTTTTCCTCTCGTTTCTCCAGCAACGCGGCCAGAAGCGTGTTCCTCTTCAGTCTGGGCCTACGTTGGAACTTCTGTCTGCACTGAGGGCACTTGAAGGCACTACTCTGATTGGCACTATGATCCCACAAAGTATTAATGCACTTAAAACAGTAACTGTGTCCACAAGCCGTTGTCACTGGATCCTGTAGTTGATGTAAACATATGGGACAGTCGAAGAGCTGTTCGTAAGCCATTCTCCGCCCGGCAGAAGGACAGTCAGACTTTCACTTCCTCAGTAAGGGGCAGTAAGGGGCGTGGTTTATTTGCAAACGTTTTCTCCAAAATAAAACTAACGGAACATATTTGAAAATACAGACATCTACAAGCAAAATTTGGCTGAACAACGCCAGGGGTTATGTTAATATTTTTCCCTCGGAGCTATAGCATATTTATTTTTGATTAATTTGAAATGAATTACTCAGGCAAGTTCAGTAGCACACATTCCGGTCCTCACCGCTGGTAGTCAGTGACTACATGTGAACATCGTTCATCGGTTATAGATTCACATCTGTACTGATATGAGCACAGAATTGATAACCAATTCAGGTTTATTTTATTAATAAATGAAGGGAATTAAATGAATATGAAAACGGATGCGCCACTTCTATAAAATAGGATAAGTTAAATGCAGAGAACAAATGTTGCATGTGTGTACAGTGGACGAATTAATAGTTTCTCCTTTCAAATTCAAATGTCTTTAATTTGAACATAACGCAGAAAAATAATTCTCAATAAAGAACCTCAAAATATTATCTGTTCTAAAAGAAGCAGGAGGAAATAAGTAATTGTAATCTCCTGCCCCTCCCTAACGCTCAATTAATAATTCCAATTAATAGTTCCACAGGACGGAACAAAAACACCATTCAAATCTTACTCATGTGAACTTGACAACTCTTTTCTCGCGATAGGTGATCTAGGCGCGGGATTTGTATTGTGGGGTAACCAGGGAAACAGCAGAGTTTCCTTATCCTGTCGTGGGTTGTTGTCCCGTACCCAGTCTGCGTGTTATTGAAAGATGAATCTGCCGCAGCCAGTCAGAAAACGCTTAGGAGATTTCTCCCGCACTATCTTCATCGATCAGAATCGCATTCAGCTTGGCCATGAGAACCACGTCACATTCCCTGGACGCAGTGAGTCAAATTGCACTCGTGTCACGTTATGTTAGCAGCTAACGTTAAATTTGACTGAGGTAATGCTAACATCTTGCTAACCTCCACCCTAGCTTCTACTATGATGGTGTAAGAGGTGGAATATCACGTCTTCGCCATGCTTTCCGTGTTTTCCATATCGGATTTCTTTAATTTTCTTAGAAACAGATGTAGTATCCAGTCTCCCACTCCAGATGTCCCTATTCTTCAACATGTGGTTCTTCCCCCTCTGGTGGATTAGTGAGGTTGTGATGCTTCACCTTAAGGTAAAAGTAGAGAGGTCAAAGCATATATTTAAAATGAAATATGTCATTGTGAAACGTGTTTTCATCAATTTAATCATATTTAGTCCCAGTTTGCAGACCCAAGAGATCATCTTTGAGGGACTTTAATCATATGTTTATTTTATCTTATAATTCCATATTAATTAGGGTATCCCAGTGTTGTATTCTGTAAATTGTGTTTCATTCTGTATACACAATATCCATTGCATGTCTGTCCGTCTTGGGAGAGAAATCCGTCCTCTGTTGCTCTCCTCAAGAGGTCCTCGTATTTTCCTCCTTGTTAAAGGTTTCTTTAAGGAAGTTGTTCCATATCCGATGCAAGGGATCAAAGGACGGGCTGATGTGTTCATCTGAAGCCCACTGAGGCAAATTTGTAATCCGTGATAGTAATAATAATAATAATGATGATTCCCTTATCAGTCCTGCAAGGGGAAATTTGGATTTCTCTGCATTTTTGACCCAACCTATTGTATAGGAGCAGTGAGCTGCCAACATATGGTGCTCGGGGAGCAGTTAGGGGTTCAGTGTCTTGCTCAAGGACACCTCGACATGCTGTATGCAGGACCGGGGATTGATCCTGTAACCTTCCGATTGCCAGGCGACCGCTCTACTCACTGAGCTATGTCACCCCCATGATGATGAGCTATACAAATAAAATTGGCTTATCAAGGCATTATATATTTCATTGATAGGCAAACAAAAATTGTAAATGTCCTTATTTTTATATAGTGCTTTTCTAGTCTATTGACCACTCAAAGCACTTGAACGTTAAGATAAAATAGCTACCTGCTAGTTAATAGATTTTACCTCAAAGGTAAGCAAGGGGAAGAGGATAGTTTTCTATATGTAATACTTATATGCAATTGTAAAATGAGGACATTGAGGTTGTTCCCTGCATGTTTTTTAACCAATATTGAATCTGTAAATTATTTTGATTTATGTATTCATTATCATTTATACTAGTATCCCGCCCTGCCAGACTACTACAAATTCATCCTGGTCACGGTTCTCATCCTAATGACTCTGATAGAAGCCATTAGACTCTACCTTGGTTATGCCGGCAATCTACAAGAGAAGGTAGTGTGCATGCATGGAAACACACACACACACATAGAACCACACATACAATCTAGTGATGACATACTATATGTAGCAGGTTTTAAAAGACTGTAGCTTTTGACATTTGGAAATGAAAAGTCAAAGGCAGTTTTCAATGTCTCCCCATCACATGTTCAAAAGATTATCATGAGCTTATCTTAGATTTGTGGTAAGTAGGAGTTAAGTGCTTCCTGAATTGCCCAAAAATTATCACCTAATCCTACTTAATATAAATTAAACTGTTTTTATCTGAAAAGCTTTTCTTTTCTGTTGAGATATCACTCATCTTTATTGAGGGTTTAAGGAAGGAGGTGTCATCCATTGTCACCGTTTCTACCTATTTTTGTATGTGAATGTAAAATCCTCTGAGACATGGAACTGTGGTTTAGGGCTATACAAATAAACTTGAATACCTCTTATTTGTGGTTGGCAAATCTGCACCACAACCAGGGCCCCTGGCACAACAGCTGACTTATTAAATCCTCAAGATTAACATCAAAAAGTTGGGGGACAGCAGGTCCCTGTCCCTCCAGCCCTTTCCCTGGCTCTGGTGTGTCTTTATTTGGGGAAGTGGAGCCAAATTGTATGTACTGAGTTAATCAGCACAACTTATGACAGCTGGTCCACGTCTCTATTCTAATATAGTGACAGATTGATGCTTATACTTTGATAGTTTGAGGACTGGTGACCTATCCGGGGTGTTTCTCTGCCTTCCATCCGATGAGTGCTGGGATAGGCACCAGCAGATACCCAACCTGACTTCAGATAAGCGGTTGACAATGACATGACATTGTAGTTACTAGTCTACAAAATACTTTAGAGAAGATTTTACAATATCATCTCTAACAGGACAAAAACCAGAACATCAAGAGACTAGTTGGTCATACATGGTTGTTGTTAATGAGTGTCATGTCTATTACTTAAAGGTTCCAGAGCTGGCCGGTTTCTGGCTGCTGAGTATTCTGCTGCAATTTCCATTAATCTTATTCCAACTTTTGAATGAAGCCATTCTCATCCAGCCCCTAGAAAGAGGAGTCCATATAGTTCTTGCTTTGTTCCTACTCTCACAGGTAAGATGATATTCCACATGAACTTCAAGTGTAGTAATGACACCTGTCCTCAGTCCTTCTGGAAGAGGAGCTTTTGTTATAGTTACAGTATATTTATAATTACAGTATTGTTGTCATTTTGTTTCATTTTATGAACTGAATTTCAAGCTAGGAGTAGTATTATACAGGTAATCAGGGTCCCCACAGCTTAATGAATGTAAATACTATAATGGAAATTATAGTTAAAGATACATTTGTGGATTTTACTTTGCATATGGTGATTCTTGTTGGCTTATTTGATGCTACGTATGTGTTGGGGTCCACTTCTGCATCTGTATGTATACCCCGTTTCTCTCTGGCCTACTCTAGGCTCTCTCTGGTTTTGTGGCTTTGAGAGATATGGTCAGACACACCGAAAGCCAATTCCATCTGCACCAGTTTGACTGAGTTTTGAATGATCCATCCACAGAGTTATTGTTGGGAAACGAGGATGAATACAAATGTCTTTAAAAAGTCAAAAAACTGAGTTTTTCATACCTGAATGCAGAATGTTTATTTACCATAATGAGCTATAAAAAGCAGTGTTGAGATATTTTCACATATTTATTTTTGTACAGTGATATGAATAAATGAAATTAATATGGCTAGTGGAGTGACATTTGATAGAGGCAGGTGTACTTCATTACATCCTTTTATTTTATTGGTTTAAGTATTATCTGATGCCAACTGTATTTATGTTTTGACAAATAAAATGCGTTGCGTTGACAGTGGACTTTGCCTTTGCTGATATTGACGTTCAAAAACATGATACATCCATACTTTATGAGTTTTACCATAGAAACAATAGACTTAAGAAATTAAGAATTAAAATCAGTACAACAAAACTTTCATCGATTTATATAGATAAACATATCTTGATTGCATGCTCAATAATCTAGTGATGGAAATTTTAAACAAGGGGAATTAATCCATGTCACCTGTATGAGGGACACAAAATTTCCTTAAATAAATGCTGTGTCCAAATGAACAATGTCAACTCTTGTAATAAATAAACACGCTGTAAAATAATGGGCCATCATCACAGTATTTTTTTTTCTTACACCATCTATTCTGTATTGAGGCTGATGAAGCCATAGTGGAAACAGCATGTAAAAATGCTGTTTTCCATCCATGAATTGATGTTTGAACCACAAGCCAGAAAACCTGAGACAGTATCAGAAATGGAACTACAGTTCAAAGGGTGACTTCTGTGATGGGGAAGATGTTGGTGGTTTTTCAACCAGTCCCCTCTCTGAACACATTCTTATTTGTGTTTTCTTTTGTTTTTTTTGATTTGTGGGGCCTCTTGGACCAATGTAAAGTGTCAGACTGGAAAGATGGCAGTTCCATCTGAAACAGGCTGGATGTCCGAAACACTGGGGGGAAAATGCTCTCCTCTTTTCTCTCCTGCTCTGGTAAGGTCTCCTTGGAGAGACTAAGGAAATGCAGAAGTGTGTCAAAGACCACTGCCCAAAAGACCATGTAAAAAGTGGCAAAGGAATGAGAGTAACCTGATTAATGAAAGGTCTGTTTTCATGTGTCATGATTGGTCCCTATGTTGTTGGGGATTAATCCTGGGCAAATAAAAATCATTGAAATCCATCCAAGACTTTTTTTTAAATTCCAGAATCAGACTTCAACTTGAAGACTTAAGTAAGCCTTGATATTTTAAGCCACTTCAAGAAAAGAAAATACAAGCCTTGTATCTATATGTAACACATGCTGCAGTTTTCCTACCTTTGGCTGTAACTTGGATGCCTGACTGTCTGAGAATCCTCAGAGTCTTCTGTGGCTATTTGATCCCATCGTGTCTTCATCTTGCATTGTTTGATCGTGTCTGTGCTCGAGATGGACGCTGATCCCTCACTCACAAAGAAGCCTATTGACCCCTTTGTGGTATTTCTATCCATGCGGGACTGTTGGGTACTGAATTTGGCAGAATGCAAGTTTGACAACATACAGGGTTTCAAACTCCTCAATTGAAACATTTCAGGAGCTGCCTTGAACAGTGTACCTGAAAGAGACCTGCCACATATGAAATACAGTGTTTCTTTTCCATTCAATGAGCTTAGGTGGTGCCCAACAGCTGTACATTTTTAAATACAATGACAATCAATTTTGCATTTTATGATCTCATTACTCAGCCCTTGCAAAACAAATAAAAAACACAATTGCAATTACAGCGCAACTGGTCAAAAGTCATGATACCAATAACCAAATCATTGTTGTCCCCTGACAGCAATAGATTATGGAAATGGTTTTGGAATAGGTACAGACTAAAACTAATTCCAACTGTTTTAATATACAAAAAATGCCCAGGAAATACAAAAAATTTAATTCAAATAATTCAGCCTTGTGTAGCGTTGGAGCATCTGTCAACAGAGATATTTCACTATGACAATTACCTGTAAGTAGCTGAGAGTGAAGCTGGTGGCCTACCTGAAAGAGGGAGGTGAGTCTTGCTTAAGGTAAGCCATGATATAGGAGAAATTTAAACTTAAGAGTGAAATTATCAAACGTTTCAGTTTGTCAATTAATGAATTTTGTGATTTGGAACTACACTCAGGCCCACCTCTCCAGACTCCAGCAGAATTCAATGACAATCCAGTCTGTCGAAGTTCTGGCTGGAAAAGCTCTGTGGTATTTGCCTGAGGTAGGGGAAGGTCACTTAGATGGAGTAGCTTAGTTGTACATTTAGGAGCCGTCCTCACTTCCGGTTCATCTGTCAGGGTAAAACGTAAAGATACTGTTTACCAAAAGACAAGACATGTCCCTATTTCAAAGTTGTTGAATAAATCTCCTGCGCTTGCTCGGCAGATTATCTAGTTTGCATAGTAATTATGCTCCAACATTATATTTGTTCCTGCCTATTATAAGATACAAGATAGAATATGATGATCGAAGTGGCTCTGGGAACACTGGAAATGTGAAGATTTTAGAAAGACTCCCCCATTACCTGTAGTTATATGAGATTTCTCAGTTATAGATGTGCGGATATGTGGACATGCTTTGGCACTGCAATCCATGTATGAAGTCCTCATAGCATCCGGGCATTCATGCTAAAATAGAAAAAAATAATAAAACCCAAATTCTTACAGGAAAATTAAGATCCTTCTATTAAAGTATACCAGCAGTTAGCCTTTTCATGTTGCTGTTAAGATGGATAATTCCTCTCCTTGTCACTGAAAACAACGTATTTTGAATCCATTCCACTGGAAAAAAAATGACTTTCAATATGGCTTAAATTGGGGTTTAATCTGCAGTTTTACTGCTTTTCAATAAAATGCAAACAATAAAACTACTTTTGGGCTGCAGTAGCTCAGTGGTAGAACCCACGCCTCCAATTCAGGCATTGTGGGTTCAATCCCGCCGCAGGGTGTCAGGAAAGCCCATCTGACCTTAATCCTCCATATGTGGTAAATGAGAGGCATACAATGTAAAGCACATTCAGCTGTTGCTAGAATGTAAAACTACAATATAAAAAAGGAGTTAATTTATCTTAGAAGAAAAAAGGTAGTGACAGAAAGGTTGTATTGTGGGAAAATTTAAAAAGCACAATAGAATAGGAAAGAAAGAAATATTAAAAATGACAGCCGCGCAAAAGTCATCACTACCTTGACAGGCTCGTCATCTTGCCACAGAGATACATGACCAATGTCTCTGAGGTGAGTAGCTGGATGAGGAATTACAGGTTTTTGTATCAGACTATTCATTTTCACACCGAATGGTCCCTTGTAGGAAATACAAAGAGGAATCACAAAAGAGCATGCATCAATACAAAGAGGAATGTTTCTAACATGTTCTCATTGTTTGGTCTCAAGCTGTTAACTCTCTCTGTCTCTTTAATTCACACACTCTTAATATACCTCATACCTGCATTCTCCTATTTCGCACCACAGTCTTCTCCTGGATCCTCACTTTTACCATATCCTCACTGTCTAGATTGGGTTCCTGAAAGAACTATTTACTGGTCACTGTTAGGTACTGGCTTTTGTGTGTGTAATGACTGAATTTGAAGATCTTTGTCTATTGCAATATGTTTGATGTTGCTGTGCTGGACCTTAGGCTCTGTGTTTTCCTCAACTCTCGCCTGCCGCAGTCTGTTCCTGTCCTTAAGAGTTCTCAGGTGCTTTTTCTTGACTGGAGTCTGCTGCGGAAGGGAAAAGTGGTATGATGAGAGACTCACGTTTGGAGGCATTATGAACTGAAAAAGGAAAAGCTTATCTCTGCATTTCAAAGTTCCCAAAGATCACTTGATTCAAATGGGGGTATCTCAGTTAGATAGCACACTGCTGATGCAGTAAAAAGCTGTCACTGTTTGACTGCATGTCTCTACCAATACCTGTGTATGAATTTTGTTTGCTTGATGTAGTAAATGTGCTGGCAGTCCATCAGAATCAGTGCTGTTTGAACCACTGGTACTGTGAAGACAGGAAAGAAATGTTCACATTCTAGAAGACAAGAACATTGAAATGATTGTCAAGACTCATCTCAGTGATCTTACATTCATGTGAGTCTTGGCAAGACATAACCTTTCTATTATTACCTTGACTCCAGGTCAGAGACAGGGATGCTGCAGTCATTCCCCAACTCTTTGCCCAGTCTCTGTTTGACCTCCTCTCTCATCATTACTGCCAGCTCAGTCAGGCAGTAAGTGGTCTAGGACACACGCACATACACACCCACACAAACACACACACACACACACACACTATGAAACAAATAATAACAACAGCACAAAACCCAGAACCCAATGAACCAAAAGTAAGTTTAGGAGTTTTCAATTCAAGTTATAATTTAACAGAATATATTTTGCAGTTTATATGTCCATGCTGTTTCCTCTACTAAGGTTAAGCTAATGGAAATTGAACAAATACTTGGATATTCAATATATATTTCTACATAACTTTCACCAGAACCCACACACAGTTGGATGAACTGTCTTTATCAGTCACCTTGGTTGGATCAGGGTCACAGTAGTCCAGCAGGGTATCACAGAAGTAGTAGCCCAGGGACTTAAGGTCACATGTGGAGAAATGAGATCCCCTTCTTTTACCTGAGATCCATAACTTAAAGATGTTAAAAGAGTGAAGATGGATGATACATTTATTTTTTTTTAGAAAGAAAAGAGTTAAAAACTTACCCAGAGTGGAGCCTCCAAAGGTGGACTCCATGGTGTAGCTGTTTCTGATGCCCAGTCTCCACATGACAATTCTTCCTGTGCCTTCTTTGCTCTTCTGCACACGAAACTTACAGCTTCTGAATGAGAACTGAGGAGAAGAATATATTAATCATTTTAGATAGATTTGATTAGAATTGCCACCTAAAAATGCAAGTATGGGTTAGGGTTAGATCGGGCGGTACCAGAGAGCAGCGTTAATCAGCGAGAAAGGAAATGAATGAATCAAGGAAGCAGCAAAAGTGAGAACAAGAATTTTAAAAATGTTTTCAATCCCCATAACCACGAGAGGGTCTTCATCATACGCTCATAACGGCTGATACATCCAGTGGTTTACGAGATTAGTCATAGACAAACACATGCACTAACACACAAACGCTTTCAGGTTACTCCATGATGGAAATCAAAAGAAATGCAAAAGTACCTTGTCACTGGCGTTTTTACTCATCATTAGTGGGAAGACTCGCTCATGAAGCTGAAGTGTAGCATCATCATGGTTGTTACAGCCATACATGAAGACATTGTTTTTACGGCTGTGGCCATGAAAGTCACAGTATAGAACCACATCCCTTTCAGCCATCAGTCTGGAGGAAATATGGAAAAACAGGGTAAGAGGTTTTGGGCCGAACATTTCAGACAAGGCAAACTCCACTGCACTTCCGTTACTTGCTTTAATGGAGGCCAATGCAGCTTCTCATACCAGCAACACCATCAAGAAAATCAGTAGCGGTGTTGCACACATGAAGAAAACGTTGAAGCTTTGATACTATTTCTGTACTGTTAAGTGCAATCTGTGATAGAAAATACACTTAAGTTTGGTTCTCTCTGGAATGCAATGAGACCCCTGCAAAGGAATCCCATCAAGAGGCAGGTAATGCCCCAGATACTGTTTTGGACAAATGGTTTAGATAAGGGGGGCATCTAAGCATTCAGGTCACGTTTTGAATCCAAGACAGGCAGCACAATCTCTGTCAGTCTAGAATATCTTTGTGAAAACATTTTGCTCAATACTACAGTTTGGTTCTGTGACTGTTCACAGTATGGAATGCAGGTCATTTGGACTTTATCAAAACTCTCTCACCTAATATATTAAATATGTATATGTTTCTGTGTGTGTTTGTGCGTCTCACCTTTTCACCATGTTCCGGGTGAACCACACACAGGGAAAGGAATCCCTGAGCATGGTCTTGTAGTATCTATTAAGATCCCTACCCGCTAGGGAGCAGCGGTAATTCCCCACCACCACACCATCTGGGTTCAACATTGGCACCACCTACATAAAGAAAGAAGGAAAACAGAAAACTTGACGGCATGCTGATATTGAAAACAGGTAAGACTTAGCATAGGAGTTTCTGTCCAAATCAGGACTATGGGACAGAAATACTTAATTTAGTGAACAACATATTCTCCTCTCATCTACTCACCAACTGAGACATATTGAAATTTAAGTTAATAACGTATTGAACATCAACAATCAGGTAGCCCTTGTATATCTGATTTGGTTTACTGAGTCTCCTACATCACCTTAAAAACAAAAGTGTCTCTGAGTAGCTGAGCATCATCTGAGTCTCCAAGCAGAAAGTCCAGAAATCCTTCCATCATCCAGGAACCATTAGTCTCCCCAGGGTGCACTCTGGCCGTTACCACCACTGCCCTTTTATGTCTCCCCTCCACCCTGCCACTCCTTGGGGATGTTATAGTCAACAAGGGCACAGGATTTCCAGCAAGACTGCGGCACAGCACCCTGAGTTTACAGTATACTGCAACTGATGGGTTGGACGTGACACGGACAAGGTAGCGCTGCAGTTGAGAGTAGGTGTAGGGGTAGCAGTGGGCCAGGTAGCAAGTGTCTGCATCATACGGGAACTGAAACGTCCAGCTGAGAGAGTAGAGAGTGACTATGTCTCTGTTTTTATCCTGTTGAGAGAGAGTTAAGAGTGACGACATTTCCTTTTTATGATCTACTTCTGTTTTTAATAAAGCTGTGATGTTAATTCAAGATTACTTTGTTGACCATAGTGAGCCAGGACCTCAGATTAATATGTGATCTGAGGATGAGCCATGTTGTTACGTTAGCGTGGTGAGCTGTTTTAGTGGGCCATGTAGACTAAGCATGATTTACACCCACCTGATTGTAATTCCGATAATATCTGATATCGTCGCCGATGCGGTACCAGCCAACACCTCTTTCTTTAGAGGCTCTCTCAGAGTAGAGGAGCGGCCTCATCCCCAGAGAATACAGACTGTTACTCTTCATTAGGTTGACAATAGTGAAGCGGTAGGTCACTCCGGCGTTCATGTTCCTGACCCTGAAGTAAAACCATTGCGTGTGTTTGTTGGTGTACATGTCTGTGTGCAAGATGAGCTCATAGGCATAGAGACCCCTGGGTAGTGGTGGACAGAGAATTGGTTGTGAGAGTGACAGGGTAATAGCAACCATCTGGAATGAAAATTTGGGGGTTGAAAATCTGAAAGGAGAAATCAGGAGACTCACACTTGTACAGCTTTCCGAAGGTTCCCACTCTCAAAACGTGACTCAAAGTCTAGAGTAGTTTGACTCTGATGTATGGCACAAGAGGCAGCGTTCTTAACAGTGCCCCTGCTTCCGCCGACCCGAGAGCAGGTGAAATAGGGAGTCTTAGAGGCTTGAAAGACCAAAGGATATGTGGAAGAGAGGTTAAGAGGGATTCCTTAATTCATACCAGGTAGGATTTCAAGCGGTTGGTAATATTTGAGATTAGACAAACAAGTGAATGAAAACAGTTCATAGCCTAAAGTACATAGCCTATTTCATTATGAAGTTACCAAGCTCATCGCAGTATACCACATTCCCCTTATTCTCTCCAACCGCCATGGGTGCCTCCTCATCTCCCGTTGGCTTGTAGAACAGCTCTGGCTCTGGTGGGTTCCACTCTAGAACACAACAACGTACATAACTCAGATGTAATGATGATCAGAAACTCCATTCTGTGTAGCAATTTTAAGAACTCTAGTTATTTTCAAATAAATAGTAACTAAAGACAACTAGGTCAGTTGATATATTTCAGATTGTACATGAGCCACAGGAGTCTCTATCTTCGATGTTTCTTGACGAATAATTCTTCATTAGCTGGTTTGTCAACAACTTTTGAGCACAGCATTACCTATGTGGTGGATAATGTCATTGATGACCTCACACTCAATGGGCCAACGTACACCCTGGAAGGAGCAGGTGGAAAGGAAGGTAAACAGACCCAGAGGCTCCCTCAGTTTGAATATAGGCTGATCACCATCAAAGTCTATCACCAACTGTCTGGTCCTCAGAGTCTTATGTATGTGTGAGGAGACTGAATGGGAACAGAAATCATTTTGATACTTTCAAAGGTCACAAATGAATACATTGGTTTAAAACACTGTAGAGAGAGTGTGCAAATAAACTGTAATAAATCTATACTACTCATGATCCTTTCATGAGATTAGAGGAGAACATTTTCACAAGGGCTCAATATTATCTAGTGCCAAAACAATTAGTGATCAATCAATCAGCATTAAATTAAGTTATAATTTTGATAACTGATCAATAACTTAAGTGACTTGTCAAATAAGAATACCAAACATTTTCTGGTTACAGAAATAAACATTAGTTTTAGTCCTACTGTTATCCTCCTCAGAGTATGTACATCCTTCCTTGCTCATAGCAAGTCAGCAACTAGTAACAGCACTCATTGGGTGATAGGCAGGAAAACCCCCTGGACAGGTCACCATTCCATCCTGAGGCTATATCAATTAGGGGTTCAGGGTCTTGCTTGAGGACACTTCTACATGTTTTCTGTAGGGGCTGGGGATCAAACCACAAATATTCCAATGACTAGACAACTTACTTTGCCTTTTTACTGATAAGTCCTGCCGCTCAACCTCTATGCTGGTGTCATTGAAGTCTGGGTTGTCTTCTCGGTGAGTGTTTTGCCAACTCCTGCCAACGGCACAACTGCCTTGGTGTGTGTTTTCTTTGCCTGAAACAGAGAACCAGAGCTTCAGTCGTCAGATCTCCTTTAACACATCATCCCCACTTCTCAGATGAAGAAAAACAGAAATGAAAAGGCTGTAGGCTACATTATTAGTTGTCATATGTAACAAGACATGGAGGGTAGGGGTTTGTTGTAAATATAACAGAATGTGTTCTCTGATTTTAACCCAACTCAGTAAACTGCAACAGCACCTTGGGCACAGTTAGAGGCTGCGGTGTCTTGCTCAAGGATACTTCGACAGGTTTTTAAAGGAGCCTGGGATTAAACCACCGATCGACCGGTTACTAAACTGCCCTACCTCCTGAGCTATGCCACCCCTAAAAGAACAAAGCGAGCCTCTTTCGTTTCCAGCTAGCGTTACTCACATGTAAACTGATGAATGTAGTGCCGGATAAATCTCTCGTTTGCATCTTCAGCAGGTGTCTTGATACGAAGTGGAAACAAGAAAAAGACGTGAGGTGAACCGATTCTCACAGTAAATTCATCCACTCATTTTAGTTTTGATAAAACTTATCAGTATACCAACCTGAAACTCTTCCCCCAATACCGAGCACATCGTTTCCTGGATGAATCTGCAATAAATACTTATCATTTACGGTAAATATCAAGCTAATTTTAACGAGTGAAACGTCGCAAACCGCGAACACGTTCATGAATACTACATCTAGTTAACCTAGTAGTTAGCATACACCTTTCGATTATTGTATCAGAAATATATTTCATTGCTTAACTGCAAATAAAACCAACTTATATTGTTTATAATTTAGAGTAAGACTTAATCAAATCATCGCAGAAACCCCCGCTCCGTCAAGTTAGCTTGCGACGAAGTATAAGCTAGCCAAATTTACAGACTGCGCTGCCTAGCAACAAGTCACCGCAACACAGCGTTGCCATGGAGATGCTTCACCATTGGTCGTGGCCTTCGTCAGTAACACTTCAAGTCTACCGTTACCCATATCCTTACACTTTACAATAACTATTCAGACAAAGACTAAGTGTAGAATTATTAGCCAACATCTCTTCTTGAATGTGAACCCAGCCACTCTTGATACCAGTCGCAAGACCAGATAAAGGATGAGGGTTACATTAGGAAGGCCTTACAGCAAAAAATCCTGCCAAATCAAATATGTGGCTCATAAGGTTGAATCCGGAGAGATGGACATATACACTGAGAAGAGGAAAAGGGGAAGTGTGTCAGGGGCGATGCGTTACAGAAGCAAGAGTGGAAGCATTACAAGATGGCCGTAAGACTGGCTATGTTGTATGGTTTAGAGACAGTAGCACTGACATGACAGGAGTCACACAAAAGGTGAATCGGTGATTCCCTTACATGGATATTTGAGCATGCATCAAGACATAATGACAGGAGGTGGGAGAGTTGAAGATGCTAAGATTTGTATTGAGAGTGACAAAGGGCAGATTTAGGAAAAATATATATTAGAGGGACAATTCAGGTTGGACAGTTTGGAGATAAAACGAGAGGCACGATTGAGCTGGTTTGGACGTGTGAAGGAGAGATGATGGGTATACTGGGAGAAGGATGCTGAATATGGAACTGCTATGCATGAGAATGACCAAAGAGGGGCTTTATGAATGTGGTGAAGGAGGATTGAAGGTGACTGGTGTGACAGAAGATCCAGAGGACAAGAAAAGAAAGATAATCAACTGTGGCAAACCCAAACAGGAGCAGCAAAAAGTAGTAGTACTGTAGCAGCAGTCGTCTCTTCTTGATTATGATGCAAACTGAATTTCCAAGATCTACTAGTGTGACTCAAATAAAAGTCTTAAAAGGTTTCAGAAAAAAGTTTTAATAACTTTACAAAATATATACAAGTGTCATTCCCTTCCCAAATCCGAATCTATAAAATAAAGTTATCAAATATTTAGGATAAATCGAGGGGCATTTGGCACATTTACATTGGTGACTCCAGAAATGGACATAAGTACACAAGTATCTAACTTGGGCAGCAAGATAAGATTGAAACCTTGTTATGAGAATCTTGTACGAAATTTATGTGAAAATGATATTTTGCTCAAAACCATTCTAGCCTCTGACATGTGCAATGAACAGAACAGCACATGGGATTCTGTTCATGCAAACTACATAAAAAAATTAAAATGACTGAACATCAATATTGATGAAATCCTACCTCATAGTTGCAAAATGATAAATATGCATATGAGTTAAGGAAAACACAGATGAACACCGACACAGTTGACCAATGTCCTGCATTCATTTCAACATTTAAAATGCTTGTTTGCAATGAAAGGTTGGTTGGAGGCCTGGCACAGGGAGTCAGCGCCAACAGGGAGCCAGCATTAACACCAGAGTGGAGTTTTATAGTAAAAACCAAGAAAATTACATTCAATCCCCACTACTGACTGGCATATAAACAACTGGGAAAGAACAATGAAATAAACGTCACTGCTGACATAGTCCATTTTTAAGGGAAAGGCTGGGTTTAAAAAAAAAGAAGAAGAAAAGAATGTATGGTATTAATATGGAGTGGAAGAAAAACATTGGGTTGAGATACATCTAGGGGCTAAGGTGTTATGTACTATTCATCATTTTCCTCTTTTTCAGTCTTTCCCGCCAATCGTCAGGTAGGGCCTCAAAGTTGGCATTCTTTACAGATTTACCCCTGCAAAGAAAAAAGAATGGATTGTAAACATGAAATATTAAAGAAAATAGCAGAAAAACAAGGTGGGGGAAAAAATTCTAATTAAAAAAAGACTGTTCTTTTTTGAATTCACTGTTCAAGCTATTGCATATTTGGCTTTAAAGTAAACGACTTTAGCAATCTGGGAGATGTTATGTACGAGGATCTTACGTGAGTAGCTGTTGCTGTTTCCATTCTTCAATGGTCCTCTTGTTGAGCTGATCCCTGTCTTCATCACTAGAGCTGCTCTTCTCCTCCTCATCCAGTTCTTTCTGGATGCTCTGCCACTTCTTTACCAAAGATGGCATTTTTGTCTTACTCTTCTTAGACTTGAGGGTGGGAGTTGGACAGAGAGGTGTGCGAAATGATAAAAAAAACTGCTATCAGAGGGCTTTGTAAGTAATGTTTACATAATGTCAGTTTCAGTTTTAAATCAATGTAGTCATGGCAAACTTGAACAGAATAACAACTCCACACAGAGTGCAGACAGAGGAAATCGTAGTTTCACCTAATTCAAAAGGAATTATATGCACATACATTATTCTGGACATCAATTAAAAAATATCATTCATAATGCAATATTAATAATTTTGAAAAGCACATTATATTTGTGTAAAATGTAATTCTTGTACTTAAAACATCAATAAACATGAAGATAAACTTCAATACAAACCTTATCCTTTTTCTGCTTTTTGGTCTTGTCCGGGGGCAGAGTTTTACCTCCTATGGAATCGTAAGGTAGGTGAGATGGGGGCAATGGAGGCTGAGCAGGGACAGGTGGAATAGGTGGAACAGGGGGTTCAGGAGGGAGCAAAGGTGTTACACCCCAATAAGAGTCCTCTGCAAGTACAGGAGCTGGAACAGAAAAAAATAAACTGATATTTACAGACTATATATGCAAAATGTTGTAAGCTACATAACTAAGACTAAATATATAGATTCACACCTCCAATGACAGGGTAATTTGTTAAATTTTCTGATTAACCAAAATAGTGACAAAAGCTGCTTTCTCATGTAAAGTGTGCTCGAGCACCATGAGAGTTGCATGAGAATTAATAAACTATCCGTACAGCATTTCACATAGCCTTTCTTAGGTTAGAGGTTTTACTTACCTGCACAAGCAACAGGTTGAGTATAGAGAATTGGGCTGCTACCAATTGTTATAGCTTTGGTCACCTGACCAGCTTTGCGTTTTAGACTTTTCCCTATGGGGGGTGATGACTCCTCAACCTGCTGAAGGATATGGAACATTATTAAACACCTAGCCCTTAATAATTTAAATTCAAACATATTACTAAGGAACAGGATATCAATAAGTCTTTCAAAGAGTGATTTTTGTTACTTCCTTACCACAGCGGCAACACTACCCAAAGGTACAAGGGACCTTCCACTACCGTCTTCTTCTGTTCCGGGGGCTGGAGGCTCCTCATCATCATCATCATCCATCTCCATTTCCACCTCCATGATCTCTCCATCACTGTCAGGAGGGGGAGGTGGTGGAGGTGGTGAGCCTGGTGGAGGAGGTGGTGGTGGTGGGCACTCTGTAGGTGGCGGAGGAGTTTCAGGAGGTGGCGGCTGAGGTGTGGTCCAGACTGAGGATATTCCAGGTTGCTGAGGGATTGCTGGTGAAAAAGATGCATAACTAAAAGATCCTGTAGATGCAAGTACAGCAGAGTGTGGCATTTGTCATGCAAACAAATGGACTCCTTAGATGGCGCCTAAGAAGGCACGGAAATATGCTTTGTTAAGTTTCTATGAGATAAAACTGATAACTCCCTCCGACATATTTATATGGGATACATTTCAGGGGATACTAATTCAATACAGACCCGTCACAGTTGCCACCACTCATACTCAAAACTGGACAAATAGGCAAAATATGCCCCAGAACCCAACAGTCTCTATAGACTTACCTGCGATCCCACTGTTGGACACGGTTGATGTTTTGGCATCTACTTGGCTGGACATCTGTGTCTGGGTGGCCTGCTGGCCCTTCATCTCTTCCCCTTCTACTGGGAACTCCCACTGGGAGGCACTGGTCTGGTCATTCACATAGAAATAGCACCTGTGCTCTCTAGAGTGGGACAACAGAGATAGAGGGCAAGAGTCTCAATGCATGGTCTGGCAACTGTGCATGGCATGATACCCTGGAACAGTGGGGTGAAGGTTGGACATAGAGGCCACCTTCCGGGCATTAATATTTATCTGGACAGCGGCTTTGACCATCCAGGAGACGAGCCAGATTAGAATGTGATAGTTGATGTGGTCAGGGAACCCACCTTGCTCTCAAAAACAAACAAATGAAAAACCAACTCATCTTTGGTCCTGAAAAGGCTGGTAAAAAGTAGCATTCAGGAGTTCACAACATGGTTGTCAGAAATGTTCCGTTTTAGACAACCAGCCCCGATCAGACACAGGAGATGGCAAAGAGAAAGCATCATGACCACGACCAAAGGCCAGAGTAACAAGCACACAATGATCTTTTTACATCAAAATAGGTCTTAGAAATTTCTCTCAATCAAGAAAAAACAAACAAAACAAACAACAAACAAACAGGAAGACAAAATAGAGTTGGTCTGACCTGCTGGATCCTTGTCAATGCTCCATCTTCACCTTTTATTTGATGTGTTTGACACTCGTCGCTTCCTGGGCATCACTCGGTGTCTGCATTGCGTTCTTAGGGCTGTCGTCCTGAAAAGTGCAAAGCTCTCCCGCGCAACCAACCCTCCTACAATTTGCCCCCCGGCCCCCCTTTCAAATGACCGGACCAGATTGGTCAACAAACACCCTTAAACAAGCTCGGGCTTATGAGTCTGTCCTACTAGGACAGGGATTCCTTTCTCTGTGGCAGGTATATTTAGTGTGAACCAGGCTGTATGCTCCCTTATCAGTATCAGCAATGCAGCGTACCAGGACTGCATCACAGAGTCTGTTTCTGGTATATAGTTTGATCCACTTGGACTGGTTAAACTTCCCCAAGTCATGTTAAGAAGTCTGCAACCCCAGCATTGATGGGGCGAGGGGGCGTATGGTCACAAGGCAAGATTGTTTTGGGAAGGACGGGGGAGGGGGAAGTTTAGAGATGTGAGAAGTAAGGATCGCGTACCTGTCCCAGTGGCAGGACCAGCCTTTAGGGGTGGCGTTAAGTTCGTAATGTTTTATGTGTTCGGCAGCTTCCTGCAACTTGCGTCGGAGATAGACCCCGTTCAGTGCACCCTCCCTCCAGTCGGCGATCCGTGTCTGAAAGATTCAAGAGAAAAAGGATGTGTGATAAGCCGATGGTAGAGAAAGACACAATACATAATAAAGAGATCGGATTAAAGTTTTTTTTAAAGAGGGGAATTGTAAGAGAGAAAAGAAAAAGCAATATGAGGAGAACATAGAAACAGATGAATTTCAGAATAATTAAAGATGCCTTCCAGGATGACACTTTATGATGGATCATAATGAGATTTTAAAATATTAAGTACTACCACATGCCCATGTGAAAAATGGTATTGAACATAATTAAACATTTCATATTTCACAGGTTATACTGAGATGGTCTTATTATTTGGCCACAAGTAGAATCTGGCTTTGACATGAGAATAAACATTGCTCACACCTCTGTTTGTAGCAGAAGCAGCTGAAAGTTTGAGATTGCCTTTTTGTTTATCCCCAGAAACTCCATCTTGCTGGTTAGGGTGTTAGCTAGTTCTCCGATCTGAAACTAAAATATATGTTTAGTAAGAAACAATTTTCTAATACTTGCGTACTTATTATAATAACAATAAAAAACATTGTCACCTTTGCTGTCGTTACCTTGAGCTCAGGTGTTTCTACTTCCTCTTTCAGGGGAGCTTTGGAAAGAGCCGTCTCCTCACTTTTGTCCATTTCTGTGTTTTCCACCTCCCCAGTTTTCTCTGGTACTTTAGTAGAATCTCCTGCAGGACACAAGAAGAAAAAGTACATAAAAAATGAGGAAAAAACATTCATACTTTATCATTATAGAAGGATTAGATATGTAAAAGGGATACAAATATACTGTTTGGAAATTGAAACGGTCTATTTTTCTCTTTAAATACACTGACTTGAGATTTATTTGGACTTACCCATGTCTGTATTCTCCGGTGCATCTGAACCTTGACTATTTGAATTTGGGCTTGCTACCTGGAGGAAGGCAGCATTCCATCGGGGTTTCTTCGGAGCAGGGCCAACAGTACTAGAGGCTTCCTGGCTTGTCTCAGAGCAAGGACTGGAACCAGCTGCACTTTCATCAACCTCCTCCAATGCTGCCAGTTCAGCCTAGGTGTCAAAGGTAAGGTCAGAGCTTGGTCATTTTGACAGGACAATGAGCTGGCTATTTGCTGGACATTCTGAAACACCAACAACAATGAAGTACTTTACCAGTACAAAACTGTAAATCCTGATCCCATTTTAAAGGGCTTCAGGGACAGTTTACCAAACAAAAAATCTAAATGATAATCCAGGCTAAAATCTCACTTTTTTCCTCTCTAGAGCCAATTCAAGTTCCACAGTGTCTTCCTCTGTCTCCTCCTCAGCATCAGAGTTTTCCTCTGACTGATTCTTAATGACCGGATCTTTCTGAGCAACAAGGAGAGGGTCTGGATCACACAGAGGTGTTGACGGGGACCCTGGAAGGCGAATGGCTTCTCCGTCAGAATCTAAACTTTCCTCCTTTTCCTCCAGACCTCCTAGCAACTTTTTCCGCCACTTCTCCTCTGCCTCCTTCACTTCAGTAGGGATAAGGGGACCAAGAAGAGAGGCGGCTACTCCTTGACGATCCTCCTCTTCGCTTGTGAGAGCTACAACACTCTCAATCACTTCCTGTACGACATAAAAAAACAATTGATTAAAATCTCTGAGAGTAACTTATTTTTTAATTATGCATTTGGCATGGTGTAAAGCTTACTTTCACTTTTGTCTCCTTTTTTGGGGCTATGGAAGTGGCAGGTGCAACAGGAGTAGCAGATGCAATATTTGGGTCAACAAAACCTGCCTGTGCTGTATCCTTGCCATTGACAGCAACACTACAAAAGAAAACACATGAGATCCCATAAACTTGTAAATGTGAAAACTGCATCTGATCTGACCTCAAGGTGACATCAATATGGTAAGCTTGTATTTACTCAAGTTTTTCACTCCACTGAAAATGTGGTATGCGGATTAGATTCTTACCTGTTGGAACATTGCTGGAGGTCTTGCATCTGGTCAGCCAGATAGTGAGGTAGCTCCCATGATACCTCATTGGTCATTGTGTTCCAATAGTAGTAGCAGCCAGAGTTGTCATCCCATACCTCCTGCCAGTCTCCCATCTCGACTCCGACTACAATAAAAGAGATACTTTTAAGACATTCATGTAAAATGACATTTAAAAAAAATAACTCAACTTCGCAATGCTGCCATAATAGATTTCCCCCAGCCACTCTATCAACATTTGCCATTTTGCAGTTTTTCTGTTCTAGATTTTTATCTGGTCATTTTTAAATCTGATGAGGTTAGTGGCTTTTTTAAAAAGTTCATCAGTAGCTGTGTAAATTTCCCTCTCTAGCAAGCAAACCACCAGTGGGGGATTCTTGTCTTCACTTGAATACACATTACAACAGATGCATAAAGAATGTCAGTCATTCAAACTTCTGACATAACAGGAATACTCAACACCAAACAGGCAATTACCTCCAGCTAATGAGTATTCTGTATTATACTGGAACTCAGTCCCAGTGGTTTGTTCAGCCTGTTCCTCATTGGAAGGTTGTTGGGCACTGGGTTCCGGTCTTGGGGGGGTGGAAGTTGGTACTGAAGGTTGACATGCAGGCTCATCTGGAGTGGGCTGAGTGGTAATTGCATCAATTTCCTTTAAAAGAAGAAGAAAAGTACAGTATGATTAATGTTCTGTTTCTAAATAACCATTATTCAATGCTATAGTTGGCAAACACTCCCGACCCTTATTACACCATTGCACTAATACCAACTACTATATATCACAGTAAGTTGTATCAGTTCATCTGGCAATGTTTATTGAGAGAAATGTTTCATCACTCTTTCATAGAAATCCCCAAAGTAATTAAAAGCATACACTATAATGCACTTTAGTGCCATGATTTGTACCTTTTAACCCTAAAATATGAGATATTTACCCATAAATCTGGAAAAAAATAAGATAAATGTACAACTATCTGAGCCATTTTATTGTTCTTTCAGGGCTAAATGAGGTTAAGCTTATTATTTTGAGTATTAACATATGAATACTGAATATCAACTGCAAGTGATACATACAGCCATGAAGTTTGCCAAAGTGCTGTCAATGTCTGCTGACTGGTTGTGTTGAGACTTCATTGATGGATGTTTAGAGTCTCCTGAGTCCTCTTCATCACTGTCTTCATAGGCTCCAAGAAGGGACAATCCCTCTTAAGAGAAAGAAGCATTGGATTTGTTTAATAAAACAACCCCATTTCTAATGACACGAGGGTTCAAAAAAACAAAGCCCAAAGACCCACCCATCACCATAAATCTTACCCGTGGCCTTCATTGTAGGTCCTCTAATAGCAGTGTTCCTTTCTTTCAAGAATCTGGGTCCGTCACCTTCCTGCTCATCTGTAGTTTGAACACAATAATATAATCAAATAATCTCAACATTGCTGAGGTCAGATTTAATACAGCTAACAAACGAAAAAAGAAACATCAAGCCCTTATTCACCCAATCCTTAGCATCTACTCAGCGTTCTTTATGTTAGCTGGTAGCTAATGCTAACCAGCTAACATGCTTATTGTACCACATTGCTCATTTATCAGGGCTTCTAATAACTTTGGTGTCTTTGTTCCGATCTAAAAATGTGTCTTGGAACAGCTGAGTGGAAAGTAGCTCTGTATTGAAAAAACATTTGCTTGAACATTAAAAAATCCGTTTTAGCTACATCAATAGACAGGCCCAAGCACTTTGGCACATCCATTAGCCTACCAGCTAACCAACAAAACCTTTTAAGATTATACCTTCAGATCCCGAACCAGTTTCTTCCCTTCCACCAGCTGGTCCACTGCGTACTCCTGGTGGTGAAAGCTGCAGTATTGTTCTCCGCCCGACTGTTCCCCCAGTGAGCCGATTTCTTTTTCCCATTGCCGCCCGTAGGCCTATGCTGAACTGAAGGAGTTTGGTTTCGTCGCGTCCACACAGATGAAGCAAAACTGAAGCTGTTAACATCCGGGTTGAAGGGCATTTGTGGCGGAAGTTCCCATTATTTTTTTGTGTTTGACATTTGCAATTTACAAACACAAAGAGTGAACGGTCAAAATAGTTTGAATTTGGTCATTTGAAAGTAGATGTAATAAACAGGAGAAGGTTTCAAAATTCATCTGAATGTCTCCATCTCCAAGTCATAAAACGTGAGCTACATCACTCCCTGGTGAGGGACAATTGCAAATGGTAAATTGACTTGTAAATCAGGGATGTACTCATACAAATGTCAAAAAGGATAAAAATAAATACATGAGTAGCCCAATTTATATCAATTTCCTTTATCGGGGATTGAAGTAGCTCTCATTCTTGACTCGTTCCTGAACATTCAAATGAATGTTGTAACGTTCTCTTGTTTTAGATCTAAATTCAGACAACCTGATCTAAATTGTCTTGACCAACAAAATGAGGGAACATTTAAAACAAATTCAGGGTCGGAAAATAGACATACATAATTATTTAAACACTTGGAGGGGGGTTTGAAGATATTAAAAATGAACAAATTTGAGTAACAGGAACTGTAACTTAAATGAAAGAGATACACAAACGACAAATTAGATAAAAAGAAAATACATCTTTAAACAATTTCGGACTGAAGATGGCAGATTGAAGATGTCATATGTACGAGCAATGAAACGTTTCTTTCAGCAAAACGTTGTGTCCAGATGAAATGATTTATTTTTTGTGATTTCCTTACCTGGATTATTGAGCATGCATCAAGACGAGATTAACTGTGCAAAAATAAAATATAATTTCTTTTTTCATAACGTTCAAAACAGACTTTGGAGTGGAACTGTTACGTTCATGTTTTCAACCGTCCGCTATGTGACACTATCCACCCACCTGATACAATCACCGTTAAGCTGCAAGTAATAGAAGAAGTCGTAGAAGAAGAAGAGAAGGAGGGGAATTGTTTTTTTCCTTCACTGCAGCAAATGTTCAACGACGAAACTAAGTGGCCCGTGTTGCTAAAATTTTGTAGTCACCCCAAAATAGATTTTTCTTAGCTGAACTGATCATATTTGTCTGACATACAGACATAGCTCAGTGATATGGATTATGCTGCATTGAGATTGGCTGAACGAGCGGTAGCTCATCGGACAATGTTGTATTATGATGGAAAAACAAACAAAGAAGCACTTCAACTTGGAACCACCCATGATTTCTAAGGGTAGGGTCTATTTCATGACAATCGGAAAACGATAGATCACAGAGGAGCAGCGTACAGGCGAGACATCTGTTCTCCATACGGCAAGCGGCATAGCAGGCAGCATGACGGGGCCGGTTCTTCTATGGCTGCAAGACCTGGCAGCTGTCAGTCTTCTCAAAGCCCGACGGACACTATTCCAAGCGGCTATCGTATTTTGTGGTCTGATTCTATTGCTTTGGGTTTCCGTATTTATTTACGGAAGCTTCTATTACTCCTACATGCCCACTATCAGCTTCTCTACTCCGGTGCATTACTACTACCGATCTGACTGCGATGTCTCCGAGTCATCACTTTGTTCCTTTCCTATGGCCAACATCTCATTTCTCAAGCATGGGGGAGACCATGTAATGGCTAATGGTCAACCGTATAGAATATCTATGGATTTGGAAATGCCGGAGTCTCCAGTCAATCAGGACCTGGGTATGTTTATGATTAAGATGTCCTGCTACACCAAGGGTGGTGAGATTGTTTCATCTGTGGCACGGTCTGTAATGCTGCATTACCGGTCTAGTCTTCTACAGACCCTGAACACCGTGTTCTTTTCTCCTCTTCTGCTGTCTGGAATAACAGAGCAGAAGCAACTTATAGAACTTGAGCTCTTCTTAAACTACAAGAGCAATGCTTACCACCCAACAATTGGTGCGCTCATTGAGATCCAATCTAAGAGGGTGCAGATCTACTCAGCACAGCTTCGCATCCATGCCCACTTCACTGGAATAAGATATGTCCTCTATAACTTCCCCATAACATCTGCAGTGATTGGCGTGGCGACCAACTTCGCTTTCCTTTGTGTCATTGTGCTTTTCAGCTACTTGCAGTTCATATGGGGTGGCTTGTGGCCTCCAGAGCAAGTAAGAGTCAGGGTTATGATGGGGGACAACACTCGCTTCCAACAAAGGAAAGAGGAAGCTCGTAGGCGCATGGAGGGGGCATCCTTACAAAAGGAACAAGAAACATCCAGTGTGGTTGGTGCACTCATGGAGCCATATGATATGCCCGAAAATTCCATGGTACCAGATTCATCAACAAAGGAGCCTTCAGTAATCCTGGATCCCCCAGGAACCATTAAGACACATTTAATTGTTGAAGGATCTTATGACTCCAAAGAGCCCGAGGAGAAGGAAGGCTCAGAAATATTGATGTATTCCTCTCCATTGCCTCATCCGCATGAATCAAATCTTCGACAGAGACCTGGCGCATGGATGAGCCTGTGAATCAGTGGTTTGCATTCAGTAAATTACCAGTATGGTCATGGAACAGAAACTATGCCACTTTTTCCTGTTTTAGAGTGATGGGTCTCTTTTTTTTGAGACTGAAGCAAACATATTATTATAGTTCTTGGGACAAATATAGTTTCGCATGATAGCATCCCTTATATGCTCTTGCGATGCGTTTCTTGTTTTCCTTTTGTGATAACGTGTTTAAAGATGCATTTGTGTGGGCTTACAATTTCTGCCATCTGAATTGTAATAATGGTAATATCCATAGCTGGTACTGCTACATTCCAACGTTGGGTCTTAGTTGTAACCCTCATTTTTCCAGTAATCACGCTATAATCTGGATGTCTCTGAGTTTTTTCAGTTATCAAATTAATGCTCTTGTTTAGGTGAATTTCCTCACAGTTTATTCTCTACTCACTGATGGTAACTTGAGTTTCTTGCACTATGATATAGTTCTCAGTGGCTGACCAAGACATCACTCATCTTTCCCTTCATAAAAAAAGAAACACTGCGTTAAGACTGTCTTCCTTTTGTGTAGATGGTCCCACTTTAGTGTTCTTGAATGCAAAGCAACATTCCTCCCGGTAACTGCTTTGTAAGAGTGGATGGAAAGATTGGGACCAAATTTTGGTCTCAAGATGTTAGACCTATATAGGAGATGTACATGAACATGCTTCATCATGTGTTTCTCAAAAGCTCTCTGAGCAATTAGATGTGGACGTTCGACAGAGAAGGCATCTTTTCTGTTAATTCCGGGAAATATTCTGTAGGTCCAGCCTAAGATGACTCATTCTTCACTTTCGCTGGGCATTCACATTCTAGTTTCACACGACACACCAATTTTAAAATATGACGAGCCGGGATGGTTGCTCTGGCTCTCAAGAACTATCATATTTTGCTGCTGCAGTAGATCAGCTTTGATTTGAAATTTCAACTGCTGTCATATAGATATTTAGGGGGTCTTAATGTTATTTAATGAATTTGATCCTTACCTCTAATCCCTCAGACATTTAATGTGTTACAACATTGTTCTTACCCTGTAATGTGTTGTTGTATTTCACCTCATTCCCTCATCTTCAATTGTGGTTGTCAGGGAACCACTGAAATGTTTTGTATAGTAATCTGTTCTTAAAGGTTAATTGTTTCAGGTTGAGATACGTAGAGATGGGGACAAGTAAAGCTGCTTCAGTCCAGAAAGTCGTCTCAGATGGTCGGGTAATGAAGTATAGGTCATGTAAATAGCTCTTGCTATTTATTCAGCTTGTGTGTTTTTTAAAATATCCATATTTTAGGGGAGCAAAAGTTTAAGTAAGTTTACAGAAGAGTGTGTTAGTTGTGCTGGAGCAGGGTTTGATACCAAAGATATTGTGAGATAAGATACCATGCACTTGTGTGATGTATCATCTTGATGTCTGACAGAGCAACAATAAAATTGTATTACCAGTTAATACAATGCAGTTAATATAAATGTAGATGTTATTTATGCCTTGACACTCACAATAAATACTATGGAAACATATTGGTGGACATAGGCTTTTCCCTCCTTCTTTCTTTGTTTCAATTTCGGTTCTTGTCTGCATTTCCCACCCACGTCTAGTAAATTTAAACTTTAATAACCATAATCCTCACATGCTCCACAGGCATTACAATCAGTTTCATCCTACATGCATATCCCCTTGTTCATTGCGGAAGTCTGGTTTCCAAAAGCAAGAGATTTCTCCCCTTGCTTTAGAACAATGTGACCATATACATCAGAATGGGTCTTTACACATTTACATTCAAACATATAAAAACACTTTTGTCTTTTTAAATAGTATTAAGATGAGTTAGTCAAATTATATGACCGAACTTGGATTCATCCCCGGAGAAATAGGAAGTAGATGTCCAATAGACTGACTGTTCTAGATGTGTAAAACGCTTTATTTACTAAGTCAACCTGGCAGGCTGTGGACAGAGGCTGCTGCATTTGGTTTCTGTCCATGAGGTTGTGTTTCAAAACGGATGCTGTACTTGATAACAGATTTAACAATGACATTACAGCCCATTAGCAATCTTCATTCATGGCCGTAGCCTCAATCTATCAGATGAATTATGCATTGGTCTGGATAAAGAGTGCACTGGTTCACATCCACCATCCATCATAGATATTAAATACCATACTGTATTTAGACCTGGTAGGTAGATATATTGCAGACCCCACTGTAATATTAATTTAATTTTCATCATTAATCCTACGATAGAACTCTCAAAAACTCACGCGTCCCTCCTGAGGTTTCTATGGAGACATGCAGTGGAGGTATTTGGACTTTTTGAACCAGAACTTTTTAGAATAGGAGAAGTCGGCTGTTTCTTTTTAGTCTGCTGAGACTGGTTAAGCTCAGGTCATCTTACTTTTGAAGAAACACCAGTAAGCAAAATTTTCTTTGGATATCTTTTAATTCTTTTTTTTTGCCATATACTTGTGCTGAAAATGTCCAGCTAAATGTACCAATCCAAATCAGATGAAATATATCAATACAGCAAATACACTAAAAGTGCAAATAATTCAAATCCTTACATATGAGCAGAATAACGGTCTAAGAAGCGAAGCTGTTTTACAGCACCTAGAAACAATGATCATGCTTTGAACATTTTCAAAAAATGGCAGAAATTTGATGGCCAAGGCAGTTTTACAAATCAGAAAAAAAACAATCTCATCTCACACAATGTTGATTTCCTGAGTCTAAAATGACAAAGTGACCGCAACGCCCAACTTGATGCCTTAACGGTGTGGAGGTTTTAGCGACCAACAAATATTTGCAACTCCTTGTAAAAAATCACCTTTAT
>OMLC01045768.1:0-11999 GCA_900302585.1 Regalecus glesne
GTGTGTGTGGTTATTAACTATCTATTATTATTATTATTATCATCATCATCAGTCCCGCAATGTGAACTTTGGATTTCTCTGCACTTTAACACCCATCCTGTTGTATAAAAGCAGTGAGCTGAAAACATATTGCACTTGGGGAGCAGTTAGTTGTTAAGTGTCTTGCTCTAGGACACCTCGAAATGCTATATGCAGGACCAGGGATCAATCCTGCAACCTTCCGATTACCAGACGACCGCTCTACCCACTGAGCTATGCCGCCCCCTATATATATATATATACATACATACATTCATACATACATAAATTCCCTCACACATGTACACACACACACACATTTGCTTATACATCTTAAACTCTTGCTTCTTGCTGTTATGCATATGAGTTTAGAAAACACTCAGACAGACAAGAGACAATCAACATCTCTGTTGAAATCTTAAGCAGATCACTACTCCGATCTCTTAGCAGTACATCTCCAAGTATGCAGATGTTCACTATCTCGAACAAAGTTGAAGGGGTTACTCTTTCCGCCTTTCTTTACATCTTTCAGGCTATCAAAGTAAAAAATGGAAAGCGACTAGAGGGAGAGTCAGGACATCAGAAATGTGCTAGGATATGCTTTGCTCACTGTTGATGACTAGCTTATTTTAACTGACCCTTTGTGATCCCACCAGACAAAGTAAACCGCGTTGCCTCAGCCATCATGAAACTGCAACTCTGCAGTTATTCGTTCTGTCCATTCATCTTCTCTGCATCTGAGACACCGGCTATCAGCCAACCTCTCATACCTTTGTCACCCTCCTTTTCTCTGTCTTTTTCTTTAGGAGCTGTGTGAGGACCCTCACCTGTTTGTAGATGGCATCAGTGCACATGACCTGCACCAGGGGCAGTTGGGCAACTGCTGGTTTGTGGCGGCATGCTCCAGTCTGGCCTCCAGAGAGTCTCTGTGGCAGAAAGTATGTCTCGTGTTTTGCTGTGTTGTGTGCATGTGTGCGAGAGAATGCGTATGTTTACCAAAGTTAAATAATGATTTATGCATGTTCTGTGTCAAAACTAGATATCCACAATTAAAAGATAAGTTCATGTCCACTCCCACAATTTGAGGACATAAAATGGAGCTCATTGTTTCTAAAAAACGAACTGCACAAAGTCAGAATAAGTTATGCTGATTTTGATAGAGTTGGAGTTAATTAAGGTTTTAGAAAGTGACAGCAATTTTTGCCAACCAGATATGCTGTATGACTCTTAATGATATGCTTCACTCGCTCAGTTGTACATTTTCAATTTCAGCCTAAGAGGGCCTGATGGGATCTTTGGCATAAGTAGAGGTAGACCTCAAGAATATACTGCAATCATTACATCACATCAGCTCCTCTCCGGTTGGCAGCAGACTCTCAACACTGAGTAGGGTTGTCATTTTTGAATCAGATTCTGTTGTAGAACGACATGGCTCAGTGGGTAGAGCGGACGCCTGGCGATCGGAAGGTTGCAGGTTCGATCCCCGGTCCTGGAGAGAAACGTGTCGAGGTGTCCTTGAGCAAGACACTGTTCCCCTAACTGCTCTGCCCTGTGATAGACTGGCGACCTATACAGGGTGTACCCCAACTCTCACCCAATGAGAATGGAGATAGGCTCCAGTTCCCCCGCGACCCGATTTCGGATAAGCGGTTGACAATGGATGGATGGATGTTTACTTAGTCTCCTCATAGCATCTTAAAATGTGAAACATGCATAACAATCATGTTTTATACAATCACCAAGGGAATAGTATATGCTGTTCTGAGCATCTGCGCCTGTGTTTTATAAGTACTGTCTAGTGTTGAGTTATGTAGAACATGTCTCGCTTTTCTCAATAATATTCTCACTTCCCTCCAGTCTTTTTGAGCATTTAGCTCAAGACGCTGACAATCTCCTGCCATCATATTGAGGAAACCATTTTAAAATCCAAAGTTGCTGCCTCTGAGATTTCACTTAGAAAATTCTTCTACAATGTTATGTTGGCTGTGAAATGATCAACTCCTCCATTCCACCACTCTCTGGTACCTTTGTTTGCTCCAAAAGTACTTAGCCTCCATGTCCCAAGGTCCCAAATGACTAGTAACCCAGAACGAGAACACCAGACCAGACTCCTAAATCCCCGATGAAAGCTAAATAGGGCAGCACTTAACCAATAAAGTACATATACCAACAAGTCACGGATACACAGATCCACACACCGAGGATAAACTACACATGTAGTAGAAACCAACTTATTATATGATCAATATGGTGACTGATGCATACCTGACAAAACTCAGTGGGTTAAATCAGAAGACAGCGCAAATCTCTATGGAATGAAATAAGGTCCTTCGCTGTATCTGTGTTTGCTGAACCGTTGAAGATACAAACTATTTTCTGAGCCCTTGGTTCATTTCATTAATGGTTGCAGACCACTGAAGGGTTACGGGTAATTTAATTATATCAATTTTTAAGGTTCCAGTATTTTTACTCCTATTTATAACACATATTTTGCACATTTACTTGAATTATAGCTCACTACTTAAAGAATAATTCATTAAAACCTATTAGTCTATTTTTGGTTCATCCTTTTATATCAAGACCTATGGACTGAACTATTTATATTTTTTGATACAATGACAAAACCCCAGTGTAGGGGTCATGGACTCACTGGTTAAAACAGCTGGCCTCCTGATTGGCCAAAGACCAAGATTCAACCAATGGGCACAGGAGTGGCATGCTAAGCAGTTAGACAAACGAGCAGGTGAATAAGGGAGATTTTATGCTAGCCATGTTTTTATTGCCTGTCTTTCAAACAGTCATCTGGAAATTCTAAAGCATGGTCCACCTTCCCTTCGTGCTCCCGTAGCTAACAGTATAAAGCAGCTCCCTGTGGGGCACCATAAATGATGCTTCCTCCATGAAGGAGACTCTGGTTTGATATTCCATGCTCATCTGCTCCTGTGGTGTTGTTTCCTAGCCCACAGCGGCTGAGTAATGAACCTCTCTGCCAGAGCTGACCTGTTTCTTCAGCTTGATGGCTGTGGGGCCTAAGGGACCCCAACACATCTTTATGGAACTCACGATGCCTGCAGTATCTACTACACAAGCTGAAATCATGCCCCTGAATTCATAACAATGCCGCACAAGTAGTCAGAGGACAAACTCCACTGGGTTTTAGGTGAGCAAGGCCTTCATTTGACTTGGGTGTGGAAAACAGAAAAATTAAATGTCCCCATCTCAGAACTACTCATCCCTCCAACATATTCACCCAGAAAAAAAAGATGAATGAAGTAATCTTACTGACAAAAGGCCTTTTGATTATCTGCAAGTTCAAAGGGGTTCGCTATACAACGTGCAGAGGTGCGTACATGTGTGCATGTTTAATGTGGTGCATTAGATCTAAATAAAAGGTCACTCAAAATGATGTGAAAGCCACATTTTTGATTTCATATTTTATGTACTTTATTGTGATCGTCCAATGATTCAAATAAATCAAATCATTTTTGTTTGATGTATAAATATTATGAAATGCCGCAGTTAAAGTATGATGATAAAGGGCAAAAATCATTTTCTAATACGTTACATCTCTATAGCTGCTGTTCAATAACAACTCAGACTGCTCAGTAGCTTATGTTGAACTCTCACAATTCCTTGCAGACATTTACCTAAAATGTATTCATGGCTAGATTTTTGGAAAAATAATTGCTAACGCCTTACATGAAAGAGTAAGAAACAAGTAAGACATTCCAAAAAGGATGTAAAGAGTCGCACATGCAGAGAACTATGATGGTTGAGTCCATCAGGGATGTAATGGGGTGTAGATGGACAGCAAAAGGTTAGACTGAGGGTGGCAGTGTGGAAGTGGAACAGCTATCCCGAGTTTCTCACAAATCTACCTAGAGCTTACTTCTTTACAGAAGGAGTAAACGTTATCTTTTAGAAGAAGAAGCTTTCTCTATTTTTTATCCTAATTTTTGATGGTGTGAGAAAACCGGAGGCACTGGAAGAAACCCATGAAGACATGGGGAGAACGTGTAAACTCCAGTGAGAAGGGAACTGGGACGGCCCGGGATTTGAACCCAGGAACTTCTTGCTGTGAGGGACCAGTGTTGACCACTGGGCCACCATGCTGCCCAATTTTACATTTTTGTGGGCTGAACAATTCAATAATTGTCCTGAATGGTAAAGCTGATTACACTCAAGATAATTCTATAGCCAACGGCATGCTTCACACAGCTTTGAGTGAGAACATCTGTGCTCACTCTCTCTCTAAGGACTAAACCATTCAAAGCTTTGGCTTCATGCTTGCTGTTATCTTTTCAGTAGACTGGAGACAGTCACCTAGAGGCCATGATGGGATGGCAGCTTTTGTCACTTCCACATTCATCTCAACTTTCGACCCCAGTGGTCGCTGCTTTGGCAAAATGCACACCGCTAACAGCCCAGACTTGCAAGAGCTGCATCTGTAGGATTTTAGTGGACGCTTCAGGCAAACCAGGCATTCACCACATTATAGTGCCACTTCACCACTGTGCCTATCCTTCTGCATCTTGACCCTTTCAAGGCCCTTCGTTGTGGATATAGACACATCATAGGAAGACAGGGCATCTCATCATGGTGCTCTGCCTGTGAGGAGGAGCTCCACTCTTGCCTTATTCTCCAGATGCTGTACTGCCACTGAGAGAAATTATATTGTGAAACTTCAGGATCTCCTAGCTAGGTTTGGTGCTTAGAAGCTTGGTGCTCAATGGGTTGGAGAGCTTCATACAAGCCGGTTGCTATAGTAGAACCTATGAGGGGCTAAACCCAGTCACCTAATGTCTCTGCCTCCCATGCACTAGGAGGATCCATCCAATCTTCCCATCCAAGCATCCCTTCTCAAACCATCTTGAACACCCATCAAGTTACAGGGTTCTTCCTTGTACCTGATAAACTAGAAGGGGCAAGGTCCAGAGGAGTAGTGCTGGATTTAGTTAAGGGTCTTTCTTGACCCTTGGGTTACTAAAGGACAACGTTGTGCCAAGGCTAGTAGAAGTCCTCAGTATCGGTTATTTTAATAAAGATGGTGTCCTCAGGAATCAACAAAGACTCCCCCTACCTACTTGTCTTCATTTGTATTCTAGACCAGATATCACAGTGTAAATGAGTGGGTAGAGACAGGCTACAAACAAGGATTGATCTACTCTTAAATGGGCATGTTGCCTTTCTACTCAGGTTACATGTTATTGGCATGACCACACTCAACCTTACACATGTTGGCTATGCAATAGGTGATGTCAGAGTCCTTGATGCACTCGTAGGCAGTTTTGGGAGGCCGATTGTCCCGTGCTTTTATATTTATGTATTGTGCTGCCAGGAGGCTTGGCATACAACATAGGGGATTTGTATGCCAATGTGTCCAAGACAGAACTAATGTGACAGTGGAGTTCAGATTCTGCACCTGCATAGGCCCTCTCAATTATCAAGGAGCGCATTGAACAACTCCATCCTATGGATGACTGGTGGGAAGAAAACAGCCCAGGGTTTGCATTATACATTTACAGCCATCACTCGCAGGGACCCCGTCTTCAGCACGTTTGAGAGTATAATCAACCACCATTTCTCAGAGAGGAGCACAATAACTACAAGTGAAACAAAGAATCCTGGAAATGAAAAATGACAATGTATACTTAATAGGACAGAGATGTAAAACCAGCCATGATGGGTCCCACATAAACATAGGGAATTGAACATATATATCACTGTCAGTTTAGGACAGCAGTTACAGACAAAGCAGAAGAAAGGAAAAAACAAACGGGGGGGGGCTCTACATCCAGTGGGTAGACTGTATGTTGTGAGACTAAATGTATTTTCTCTTGGTTGGTAACCATGTGTATTAAATTCAAAATATCTTGCCATAATAGGTGCAGGAGGCTGGTCCCCGCTGCTGACAGACAGGGAGCCCTGGCTGCAGCTAGACCTCAGGGACAGGATGGAGGTGACAGCTGTGTCCACACAGGGACGCTACGACAGCTCCGATTGGGTCACCAGCTATCTGTTGCTTTATAGTGACACCGGCCGAACCTGGAAACGGTACAGAAAGGAGGACGGAGCAGGGGTGAGTCTAAACGTGAACGTTCTATTTGTTAATACCGGAGTATTGGCCCCTTGAATAGCAGAGTTAAGCCTAGGCATGGCCAGTCTCCAGCTATGCTCATAGCCTGTTGACTGTACTTTAGCTAATCAGAAATATTGGTAAATGTATGAATGGTCAATAAACAGTGTGGCACAGATGTTGCTAACCTGCTTGGAGAGGCTTCTTGACTAAGAAGGCCCTTTAACCAGATTCATTTTTCTATATTACAGTCTTGTTGCAAAAATATGTCTGGAGACTTTATGCCCTTGCTAATATTATTCAATTTACAACAACGGGCAAAAATATTTAGTAGTACTTTAGTCCCTGAAGCTCTTTAAAGGATAGGATAATTTGGTTCAATTTAAATGTTGTTCTTCATCATCTGCCATCTTTCTTTTGATTGGCAACTTCCATTTTTCTGATCTTCAAATTAGGCCTAATCCAAGTAATGCCAGTAAAATAGTCCCTGCCAACGTGTATTCAGATAACAACATGCAGATGGTGTTTCTGGATTGCTCTTGCTGCATGTCAAATATTTATATTCAGCATCCAGCGAGCTTAAATGTATTAAATCCCGTCTGTGATGTGTTGGCATGACTAGAATATTAGAGCCAGAGTGTCCTGGAGAAAATTATGTTGTGCAGTAGAACCGCTGGCCAGAAGACAACCCGTCGCATCATCCGATTCCTGTGGTGGCACATTGAGAAAGAGGGGACATTCTTAAACTCTTGAATCATTCACACCTTGTATTGGGACAGAGGGAGCATGGTTTCTGAATTTTCAGAATTCAAAGTTACATGTTAACAAATGAAACCATGGTTTTGTGAAATCCTATTTTAAGCGGTTTCAATTGAATCAGAGGGTCATTGAACAGTGATTCATGAAGAAGATTCAATGTGATGTTTTTCTCACATTTTGACTTTCTACTCTGGTGCCCTAAACTTTTTTTTCAAAATCACACAGGGATCAGCTGTTGTAGAAGACAGTTGGGGTCAACTTTACTAGAGTTCTAAGTAAGAAATGTATAATCATCAACTTAATCACAGGTAGACCTGTGGAAAGAAAAATTTCCACAATCATTTTCCAATGAGCCATCTCTGGGAATCCAAAGTTTTTTTTTAAAAAATTCTCTGGGTTTAAAATGCCTCAATACCACTCCAGCCCTCACCCCTCTTGTCTCCTAGAGACAGCAAAGCTTTGCTTCTGCTCAGTAAGAAGTGCCGAGTGGAAAGGCTTTCTGATTGCCTGTCCCATCTTGATTACGGCTTTCGGAATTCTCAAATATACTTTTGGCTGCTTTCCATCATGTGATGAGCCACACTATAATATCCTGAAGTCTTTAAGCTAGCTGTGCTTCATGGAGATGTGGTAGTTGACATTAACCTCAGGAGTTGAAATTTGTGGTTTGTGTCCTTATTTTGATGAAAATAGAATTTCATTATAAAAATAGTTAGCAGTTCCACATAGACCGACTAGTTTTTCACTACATCTTATTGTTTTGTGGACCTTAGCAAATACATTAACAACAAGATGTACTAATTTCTAGGTTGCGTTGCCCTCTGCTGTGCCCTGATGTGACATTCTTTTAATTATAGGTTTACAGATATGACCATGTATGTCTTTATGCATGTTCGATAATTCAGTCAAGGACTTTGCAGAAAGTTAAACAAGTTAAACATATAAGCAATATGCAAGTTACTGTGACCATTAAGTAGAGTTATAATGTTGATGAGTACTATTCACAGATGATGGGGGAATAGCTGCATCCCAGCATTGTAAGATGCTGTGATAGTTGTGAGGAGTACATCTCTTGCCTTCTTACAATGCTGTGATTGAAACTATTCCCTACTCCTCAGTGAATAGTACACATTACCATTATGACTCTAGTTAATGGTCACAGCAATTTGCATATGAAACTCGTTATTTCAGGTCATTATACAACTGTGCTATATTTATATCTTATGCAGAAGGCGCAATCAAAAAAGGATTGGAGACTGCAAGGTTGTGACAAGGGAGGATGTAGCTAAGATGCATGGGATGGTGGTCTGTAGGACAACTTTGAGGATCAAGAAGAAGAGAGTGAAGGCAAAGGCAAAGATCAAATGGTGGAATTTGAAGAAGTAAGACTGTTGTGTAGAGTTGGGACAGGCACTAGGTGGTGCTCAAGAGCAGAAACAGAATAAGCAGAATAGCTGAACGGGTACAGCTATTGTCTAGCGTGCAGAAGGTTATAAGATCTGTTCTCCGTCTTGTGCGTACTTTGAACTTTGGGGCAGCCTAGCTCAGTGGGTGGAGCGGTTGTCTAGCGATCAGAAGGTTACAGGTTCGATCCCCGGTCCTGCAGGAAGCATGTTGAGGTGTCCTTGAGCAAGACACTGAACCCGTAACTGCTTCCTGAGCACCACATGGTGGCACCTTACTGCCCCTATACAATAGGATGGGTTAGAATGCAGAGAATAGCACATTTACCCTCATGGGACTGATAAGGGAATCCTTCTTCCTCCTTCTTCTTCTTCTTCTTCTAAATGTGCTGATAAATGAGGAGAGTCTGTTAAAAAAGGTGGAAGGAGAACTTTGAGGGGCTGAAGAATGGTGAACATGAGGGACAGAGAAGGTTGATGATGTGGAGATAGTAGGCCAGGAAGTGCAAGGGATTGTCAAGAAGGAAGTGAAAGCATCTATGAAGAGGATGAAGAGTGGAGAGGGGTTTGGCTCAGACCACATCCCTGTGGAGGCATGGAGGAATTCAGGAGAGATGTCAGTGGAGTTTTTAACTAGATTGTTCAACACAGTCTCTCAAAGTGAGAGGATGTGTGAGGAGATGGGAGAGGGGAGACAGAGGAACGATGTGGATGCAAGGACAAGAGGTGAGGAAGATGGATGAGTTTAAATAATTGGGGTCAACTGTCCAAAGTAACAGGGAGTGTGGAAGAGAGGTGGAAGAGAGAGAGCAGGCAGGGTGGGGTGGGTGGAGAAGAGTGTCAGGGGTGATCTGTGACATAGGGTACCAGCAGAAGTGATGGTGAGACCAGCTAAGCTGTATGGTGTGGAGACCATAGCCCAGACAACAAGACAGGAGGTGGAGCTGGAGATAGAAGAGAAGATATAGAGCTGATGATCTGCTGTGGTGACCCCTGATGGGAGCAAACAAAACTAGTAGTAGATGTCATTAGGTTATTTATATGGGTGGAGATACATTCAATCAGTTGAGACTGAAGAGGTCATGAGTTTCCTCAGAGGTCAACATTTCCCTGAAATGCTGTGTCCAGATGAACCAATTCAACTTTCTCTGATGTCTACATATGTCCTTGGCTACATTTAGCGTTGTGCTTCCAAAGCTCTGGTAGCTTCAAACCTTAATAAGGTAGAGAATGTGACGGGTATGTTGGCAATCGCTGACAAAGACATGTTTCAATAAAGAAAGAACATCCTTTCATAATTTTATGTGACTGCTCAAGGTTATTTGATTCTCAACAGGAAATAATGACTAGCAACCTGTTCTCATTTGAGTGTGGCTGTTGTTCTTATATTGGCTTGCATGTCTAGAAAAAAAACATTTAATTAATTAAGCCAACGGGACAGGAAAGGGCTCTGATATGGCAAGCTATCATTTTCATTTCAAAATGAGGTGCAAAAACACAATCCCCACAATACCTTTGCAAAGCTGGCCTAAAGTCAAAAGAACAACATATCAAATGGCCAATTCTAGTCTTTGCTATTAATTTGTTCAATTGCATGTGGACATTAAAAGTTTTTAAATTAGAATTCAGAGTTTTGAAGTGAGTACTTCCAGCCACCTAAATGTGTTTTCTCTTTATTAAACCTGTTGTTTCAGACCTCTCTGGGGCCCTCCTCCTCTTTTCACAAAAACACTTTATCCTTGATCAGAAATAGAGAATGTCACTCACATTCAACCAATTGTGCTAGAGAGGTTTCAGAAGGTTCACTCTTGTAGCAATTCTCCATGAAAGCTGTCAGTGAGTCTTTTGATGTTGGCACAAGAAACCTTTTTTTTCCAGATTGTGCTCCTGCAAGTCAAACAAAGTGAGAGACTGAGCACCTTGAAAAAATAAGGTATTCACATTTCATTAACATGCTGCCGGAAACGTTCTCCAAGTCCAAGGATCAAAGACTATAAAAGGCCAGAGCAGCAGCAGAATTGGCCAGGCTGCATATGAATGTGTACGAGGAAAGCCCCATAACAACAGTGAGCTTTCATTAGACCCTTATCCACATTGTTCTCTTGTTTTTACAGTCTGCAATATGTCCCGCACATTTGTTTTGCTTTCTGTAGGAGTAGATGCTTGATTAATTCTCATTGGATCAAATTGAAATAATTTCCTAAGTTACATGTTTTATTTTAATGAAATGATCCAATTCTTCCTCTTGAGTCACTACTTCACAGAGACTTCAACAGCCCCAGTTGGTCAATATAGTACATCACTGCTTAAGGATGGGGGACTCGGCCTCAACCAAGGGTTAGCAGAGAACATCCATTGGTCCAGCCAATTAATAACATTAGGGCTTTCTTCTTAAAGTCCCACCAGCTGCCTTTCCATCACCACCAAATGAACACAACAAGTTTTGAGTGAAAGAAGTAAGGTCCATAGTTGCTCATGGTTTGGTGTCCAGCGGTAGTTTGATGAATGCATAGAAAGATGATATGCTATGTGTATGTGTGCAATACAAAGTGGTGTGATGTGTCTAGTGCAGTAGTACGGTAGTCAGAGGGAAGATCCAGATTTACTTCCTGCTCGCCTGTGTTCTAAACCTTTGCTTACAGCTTGCTGCTTCTGGCTAGTCCTTAAGATGAAGAAGGAAGCAGCCCAGTGCATGAGTCTTCTCTAGCCAATACATAGCCTCTCCTTCATCAAGACCCCTACCACACCTCCTCATGACCACACACAGTAACTCGGAGCCTTGCAGCTTCCGACTAAGTTGGTAGGAGATCTTGGGGCTGCAGTGGTCCCCAGAGGCTGTTGATGGCCAACCACTTCCCTGCTGCCTTGTGGGAAGTCTCCTGAGACAAAGGCTAGGGGAGCACACCCTAAGAGACAAGCAATGTATTGGTAACATTTAGCAACCTCCTGCAGTCACGATGGGCGACTCGCCATCTTGGTATAAGCCCTTGCCACCAGGATGGTAAATGGACTTGATCTTATATAGCACTTTTTCGTCTAGTGACCACTCAATGGGCTTTATAATGAATGCCTCACATTTACCGAGCGAGATACGAACCCACTACGCTTGACTTGAAGGCATGCGTTCTACCACTAATACTGCAAAGACAGTAATGCTAAGGGCTATGCACCCACTATTGTACTTTAAAAACCTCTTTCCATAGCTCTCCACCTCTGACCATGGTGTCTAATAATAAAGGAACACACTATTGATGTAAGAGCACTTTCAGTGGAGTGACTGGGCCTAAATGGTGATTGTAATGTTTTCTATGAGTAGTTTTCTATGTGGGTCTAAAGTTGTTGATACACAACTCTCTCCAACCCTTCAGAAAATGATGGGAGATTGGAGACTGGCCAATAGTTTTTAAGAGACCCCGGATCAAAGTGTGGTCTTTTGAGTAAAGGTTTGACCACTGCTGCATTTAAACCACTGGGAACAGCAAATGGTAAATAGACTTAGTCTTAAATAATGTTTTTCTCATCTACCAATCATAATGTAGGCCTCACATCTACTGAGCATGGAAGATTAAGGCTGGATGTGCTTTTTTTATGCCAGCACTAGGTGATAAATTAAAATCTAGCGTAGCAGGGAAGGCAAAAGTTCTTTAAAAATTGTTTAGTGGCATTTGGCAGACACTTTTATCCAAAGCAATTTACAAAACATGGAATACATATCTATATATATATATATATATTATATATTA
>OMLC01045919.1:3933-28007 GCA_900302585.1 Regalecus glesne
CATGTTTGCTTGACGGTGTGTGTGCGCGCGTGCGTGCGTGCGTGTGTGTGTGTGTGTGCGTGCGTGCGTGATAGTGTGTATATGTTAGTGTGTGTGTGTGTGTGTGTGTGTGTGTGTGTGTGTGTGTGTGTGTGTGTGTGTGTGTGTGTGTGTGTGTGTGTGTGTGTGTGTGTGTGTGTGTGTGTGTGTGTGTGTGCGTGTGTTCATTATTCTAATTGTTTGAGGGTAAAAAGTGTCCTCGAGGCAGGTGGTCTGAAAATGATGCTTGGGTAGCATTTAGCAGATGGATGGAGCGAGAACACAGTATGTGATGGGTGGTTTGTGTCCTTGATCATGTTTAGAGCTTTCTTTTTGCACTGGGACACATAAATGGAATCTCTCCCCAATTGAGATCTGAATTATTTGAGGCAGTATTATGTAAAAACTAGTTTTGGTTCGATATCATTCTACATTACCAAACAGTTTAATGTCATGAACCTCAGCTGGATTCTCAACTATGGTATTTTTGAATATGTAAGCCAATATTGTAATATTCTGTATATTGATTGATGTGGGGTGTGTCGATTCAGTCAAGGAGCTATTTGATTAGGTTTTTAGTTGTAGGCAACAATTAAAACATTTTGACTATGATATGAATTGATTTGATATGATATGCATTGATTGATTCCGACACCACTGAAAACTATAATGGGTGTACAAATCTATCTTGATAGATGCCATCAATAACAAACTATGCGTGCAAATCTTAGCCCAGGATATTAGCTAGTTCAAGATTCTGCTTTCTTTTTAAAACATTCAGTGTGATTATGTCAAGGGGGCCACGGTAGCACAGTGGTAGAGCATGTACTTCGGGAAAGCCAGATGTTGCGGGTTCGAACCCGCCATAGGGTGTCAGGAAGGGCATCTGGCCTTTATCCTCCAAGCATCTAAATCTGTGTCCACCCCCAAAATGTGAGGACTAATCATGCCACATAAAAGTGAACCTCTAAAAGTGGATCTCTTGATTTGTTTCTATCACCAAGTGCTGAAGCAAAGCTGATCAAACAACTTGAAGAGTGGGCCAGTGGCGGCTGCAAATGCATAAAAGACAGACACCCTGTGCTCTTGTCATCCCGCGGAATATCCAAAGGATGGGGCTCTTCATAATCAATGAAGATTGTCTTTGCGGTCAGATTAACTGCGTCTCAGACACACTGGCATGCAAATTCCCCATGTCGTATGTCAAACACGATGAATATAATCATGAATTTGGATTACTTTACGAATTACGTAATTCTAAGAGATGGATAAATGAATAATTATTATTACAAACAAACATCTGTTCCACCTGCCTCATATCTAAAACAAACCAATTTGTATCTTTAAAAAAACAAAAAAACTTGCAGTTGAACGCGATGAGCTGTAAGCCGTTAGCACACACCTTGTTGTAGTCAAAGCAAAATGTGTGGGAACAACAGGTCTATTTCTCACCCCCTCCTCCACCACATATCATATCTGATGGAATACTGACTGGCTCACAGAACCGACACAACGGCATCACAGATGAAATGGATGGAATAAGGACTTGTTAACAGTGGAGAGTCAAGCATTGAAGCTTTAACAACAGCTGTCAGTTCCACATGTTGCCAGGACAGGATGGCTCATCCCACTTTCCTCCGAGCACACAAGTCACCCTAAAACATGAGAAGATGCAAACTGCACGCAGAAAGGAGCTGGTACTGGATTGGAACCAGGTCCATCTTGCTGCAGGGCAACAATGCTAACTCCTGTGCCACTATGTTATCACCCTGTTATCCATTTCATCACCTCCTCCCTTCTTCACTTTGTCCTACTTTGCCAAGACACTCCTCCATTAGACTTGGACCAATAACCAGAGCTATGACAAATGAATTGATCACCATACCCACTCTTTCAATAACAACAGGACAGGAGTAGCCCGGTGGTAGAACATACGCTCTGGGAACAGACGAGCCAGAGGCAGCGGGTTCAAACCCACCGAAGGGCATCTGACCTTAATCCCCTAAGCTCGATCTATTACAAATAGTGATTTCACATTATGTGATTCATAATCTGTACCGCGCAGCGAGTGGGTTTCTGTATCAATGAGTTTGCCGAGCATCGTTCTCTGCCAATGAAATTATATTGTTACAGCATAAGGTATTGACTTATGTAAGTTAGGCTCTCATCTAGTTTTTCTTCCTAAATGAATGTCCCTCAATGTTGCCTTTTATGTCTCATTTTCCATGTATTTGACCTTGAACGAAAGCTGGTGATGTGTAATCGGTGCCAGCCTGGTCGTCTGGACCATGATGCATGGACTGATGTGTCTACCGCTATTCCCACCTCTGTAAATGTCATCATCCATCTGTCCATTTGTCCACATTAGACACATGATGAATCTTGGCCTGGTGGCTTGATCTGGCCAGTTTGCACTGTAGATGTTCATTGATTAGTACCTTCATTATGAAGGAGGTTATCAATACTATTACTGTTTTAACTCAATTACAATTCTGTTATCCTGATCATGTTGTGTGCTGTAAATTGTGTCTTATTCTGTGTGCACATAATCCATTGCACATCTCTCCATCTTGGGAGAGAGATCCCTCCTCTGTGGCTCTCCCTGAGGTTTCTTCTTATTTTTCTCCCATTTAAAGTTTTTTGTAGGGAGTTGTTCCTTATCTGATTTGAGCGTCTAAGGACAGGGTGTTGTCCTAATATAAACTTTACTTAGGCAAATAGTCAATTTGTGATAATGGACTATACAAATAAAAAAAAAGATTAATTGTGACAAATAAAACGGACATATTGCCCACTTTCAATAACAATTATGAGTGAAGAAAGTTTTACCGTACATACACTAATAGTTGTAACAAAATCCCACATCAAATCAGAAACTCTCCTTTTCACATTTTAAACATTTGCCCAAATAATTTCTCCTGAAACAAAACTGTAACCACCAACGTCTCAATAATCAACTTTGTTCTGAATCCGGTTTCACTTCTTTTTATTTATATATAATGCATTCTTGTACTTTCTTGCTTAATGCTGTATTCTTTTATTGACAATCCACTTCTATAATAGGTATGTTTCAGCCCCTGTATATAGGAAGAATAATCCCTTGTATAACTTTTTGACATCTCTTTGGCCCAGTGTTGTTTTATATGCTTGTTACTGTTGTGGCACTGTAGGAACGCTGAAGGAGAATAGCTTTTACATTGAGTCAGACCCGCAGCTCTGCATCGCTCTGCTGTTTTCTCCTGCTAAAAATAAAAAATAAGTGAAATGAAATGAATCACTGATGTTTTTCACACCCTTAATCATCGATGTCATATTAAATCATTTTGAATTACCATGATGGGTTTTCCCTACTGCCCACCACTAGTTAAAACCTACTAGTAGGTGTGGAAATATGGTTTAAAATTGATAAACGAATAAACGAGCAGCTAAATTAGTGAGTGAATGGGAAATATGACTGCAATTTTCCACCGTGGCAGGTGGGGCGAGGGGATTTTGAGACGGGAGTGAATCATCTTGTCGGAGAGGCACACCTGTGCAACATCAACTGCTGTCTATATGATGTTGTGTTGGAGCACGCAGACAGAACAGCCTGCAGGACTTTAGAGCAGAGCAACGTGCCTGAGCAGACGAGAAACCTTTGACAGGCTCCTCTCTCGTCTCTGCAAGGAAAATGTAGACTTTCCTGACAAGGCAGGTTAGAGAGCAGGGCTCATCTCATCTGGTGAACTGTTTTGTTGAAGCTTGAGAAATGTTTTACCTTTGAAGAAAACGATAACCATGCACTGTGTATTGGAGATCCTTCTATAGTTACCCTTTTTTGTAAGGACCATCATTCTGAGCTGTAGTAAAATACACAATGTACTATTTGGTAACACTTAACATTAACAACATGTTTTAAATGTTAGTTAACAGGATATAAGGCCCTTATGACTCGGGTCAAGTCAAGTTAATCTTATTTGTATAGCCCATTATCACAAATTACAAAGTAGCCTCAGTGGGCTTTACAAAGCATTTACAAAGCAACAAAACATTGTGTCCTTATACCCTAGCATCAGATGAGGAACAACTCCCTTCAAAAAAAAATTTTTTACAAGAGCAAAAATAGGAAGAAACCTTACGGGGAGCAACAGAGAAGGGATTACTTCCCTAAGATGAACAGGCGTGTAATGGATTTTGTGAGTACAGAATAAAACTCAATTTACAGAGTACAACACTGAGAGGTTAACAGAATTATGATGGAATAATAAAATATATGAAGAATCTGATTAACTTTGAAGGGGCTGCAGTACATCGGTGGCAATGTGCGTGCCAAGGAAAAACAAGCAAGGTATCACAGGCCCAACCCACCAGGGGCACCAGGAAGGACCCCTGACCTGAATGCCCCACACCCCTTCAACGTGGGGACCAATCACGGATCACGTTAAGACCCTTATGAAGACTATTATGAGGGGGCAGAATATGAGTAATAAATTCTTATTAGCATCATTATGTGTTAACAAGACCATACGAAGCATTAGTTAATAGGTAACAAAGCCAATGTCATAACATTTGCATTTTGTGAACTATCAAAAGTCTGGAAATAGCTTTTAATCATGAGGGTCTTTAGAAGATAAATGCAAAATTTCCATCGGATTGGATCTATAACCTAAGTTGAATGTGAAAAAGGCAGGTTTGGTATTTTAGCACCCGCCACCTAGTGGCCGAAATTGTGTTTATGATGCTGTTATTAAAATAGTCTTATTAACTCATAATGTTGATAAGCATTTTATAAGTAATTGTGTTGTCCTTCTTACCTATTATTTGATAAATATAATACATATTACAATGCACATAATACACGTGTTACTAACTGTTGTATAAAGTTAAATTGGAAAACCGTCACCAGCTCTACACTATTACATTTGAACTGATTTGTCAAGATAGGAGTCCAAATGTAAAGGTGCAGAGTGTAGAGGAGGTTAAGTTAACCTATATTTAGTTTTCTGATACTCATCTTCACCACTTTTGATTTCTATTTTTGGGGATGATTGGTTACTTGTTCTTTACCATGGCTTTGTCAGTCAGACCTGGGGGCTATGTATGTTGAGCAACTTGAAATGTCATTTTATATTGAGTCTTCAATATCAACTTGAATATCAAATACTGAGGAGCACAGTGAAGCACAATGGTCTTTCTCTGCACAGGCGTTGCATCAGCTAAGAGAATATGCAGTCAACAGCTCCCGTCTCTTCCAGATGTAATAATGCAAGACTATTATTCATGCAGATGGATGTGAAATGAATACTGAAAAAAAGGGTATGCAAAATGGCTGCTAAAAGGACCAGTGGGTTTAAGTAAAATGAGAAAAACAACAAGTTCAAAGAAGCGACAGCCTTAACATCTGCGTGAGCAGGAGGAGTTGGGTTTGTTTTTTCAGCAATGCATGATTGAATGTGTCACCATGAATAAACTCAGTGATGAATATTCATGATTTTCCCTGAAATTGTCATTCGTGTCTACCAGTATAATGTGTTTGTGGTCTGAAGAACTTAGCAGCATATCAACATATGAGCCCACTCCAGTCATATATATATTTACTAGAATACAGGCATAGATCACAAGCCTATACTAACCAAGACATTTTCATGACCGGTCACACTTTGGAGAAACATATTCAGCCTCGTCATCCATGTGGAACACCAACTACAGACACGGAAAGAGATCAATCTCACCATTGTAGGAGAGGCGGGGCTTGCTTAGACACATGATGAAGTGAACTTCCATTTCATTGGATGCCACAGACTTGGAGCAGACGGGACACTTGAAGCCTAAAAAGAGGAAGAAGAGGTGCAAAAATGACACATCAGATGAAGGATACAGGGTCAGTTTCATGAACGTGTGTGTGTGTATGTGTGTGTATTAGCGATAGAGATTTCTTTAAGTACCATAAAGTGGGCACAATGTAATGCAAACAAATAAAGATTACAGAGAAGAGGAGCTGCTTTGGACTCAGTTCAAGTTTGTTTCTACAGCTAAACTTTTAAGGGATTTTGTTGGATGTCAGATGTTATATAACGCACTAGGTCAGCTGTTGTTTATACTGTAGTCTGACACTAAATCATTATATGGTACGTTCCTAATTCAATTTTTAACAGTTTTTTGTACAACAAAGCCCTTCCTCTTCTCGATCCAGTATTATAAATCCGTCACAAATTCCCTCTTTCTCAAATTCTCTATCTAATTTTCCAAACGTTTGAGCCATCTTTGTTGGCCCCCTCCGTGTCATCTGTGCGGGAACACGAGGCCCACATAATCACGTTAGTTCAATGCCACACAGATAATTAGATGAACTGCTGGGCCACATGACCAGCATCCGCATCACACCATTTCAAATAAATACCTCCGGACTGTCTTGAAGGATCTTTTGAATGAAACCAAAAGCAATAAATTACTCAGCAGAAAAGAGGAATGGCTTCACCCCACATTAAAAATGTACATCCATCTTGCCTCGGGTGAAAATTTGCACTTGTGTTGATCAGCTAGCTGAAGAATGAACCCACTGACTGATTTAAGCCACACTAACAGACCAAATGAAAGTTTGCGTCAAGTTCACCGTGGAGGGCTCACCTCTTCCTCTCTTCTTTGAGGAAGAAAGGAGGAAGAGAGCCACCCGCAGTATCACCGATCCAGCAGAGAGCCTCAAGATGGCTGTGGCTCAAAAGAAGGGAGCCATGGGGTCATAAGTAGCTAGCCATCTGGACACAAGCTGGAGTCTGATCAGCCCCGGCTGGGTCACCTGGAGTACCATGTGTGATGTCAAAAGACCTGAAACGCACGATGATCCCAGGAACATCACTGAGGATGTGTCCAAGAGCATCAGCGGTGTATGCACACGGACCAAAGAACAGCTCATCTTGAATGGAGAACAATTCTCAAATCCAGTTGCAGTCTTGCTATTCATTACTCGTGGGATATTGATCGCTTTCATCCGTGCGGTGTAGCAGAGAATAAAATGAGGTCAAAAGTTTGAGCGGACCAATACAGGAGGTGTGGGGTTAGAGGTGCAAGAAGATAGCAGGGCAATTCGCATATTATGTTATGTTAGCACGGATCTTCCTCATGAAAAACATCACGGAGAGCACACCCCAAGACAGGGTGCAGCAACACTTGGCACACTGCCAATTTTCATCACCTAAAATGGCTAAATCTGCATATAATTAATTATCTGAGCACACACACACACCTACAAATGGACGCACAAATCACCTTTCTTTCATTCTCACATTTACAACACCTAATCAACACACACACACACACACACCATCACTGTCACCACCAACACCCACCCCCTACACCCCATGGCAGCTGACCCACTTTTCCCCTGGCTGCTATATTCAGACTCTCCGTCGGGACGGACAGAGAGAGAGATGGAGGAAATGAGTGAGGCAGAAGTGTGGGAGAAAGGTGACAGAGTTCGGGCCTTCTAGGATAGAGAAGGGTTATGATACACGGGCCAGTGGGATTCTAGAAATGCAGCAGGATTTGTGTTTTGTACAAGTGTGCCTATTTATTGTGTGTTTGTGTGTGCATGTGTTTGCCTTCAACTTGGCCAAACACCACAAATCCTTGGGGATATTTCATATTCAAGGAGCACATAAGGTCAGAAAGGGACTAAAATAAATAACAAGACCAAATCATAAACTAATTGTGTGTGTGTGTGTGTGTGTGTGTGTGTGTGCATGCCTGCATGAAAATCAGTTGATAAAAATAAAATGTCCTGAAAAGATCAAGCCAAAAAACAACATTTTCTTGATTTCTATTTCCATTGGTTTCATTTTTTTCTTCAGTCTTGTATTGAAAAAGACTCGAAAAGTTTGGAACAGGTTTTTCCTGATAAAGGCCAGCTGAAATAAGAATTTAACAGGCTGATTTGAGTCCTGCCCATTCTCAATGTCGTCTTTACATTTATTGCATTGTATTATTCTTCTTATTATTATTCTTATTCTTACATTTCTTTGGTGTTTTTACATTTGGAATTGTAATCCTGAACGAGATTCTAAACCAGAAAACTTAGCTTCTATATGAATCTGTGATTGTTTCGATATTGCCAAATTCACCCATAAGCTACCAGTCATTCATCTATCCTACGTTAAATCTGTGTCCACTCCAGCATCTAAAAACTAACGGTAGGTTACCAGATCCTTCCCTCCATCTTGTGACTGCTGATAGAAGAGACAAAACGTAAAAATAAACACTGTGATTGGTGATATGTGCATTTTAGACAGGCTTTTCAATGAGATCCCACCATGATAGAAAAAGCAAGTAAGCAAGCAAACAAATGATGCAGACACCACCAGATTGTGTCCTATAACAGTAGTATAGGACTTCTATATAATATGTTCAAATGTGAATACTTGCTCTGCAATTTATGTAAACAGAAACCCAGCTAACCATTAGGCAAGCAAAATCTACCATCTGAGACATCAGACATTATAAATCAGCTCGTTCACCATCATGTGCCCTTGTCAAGTCACTCGGGTAATCACAGATAAAACGGCTTTCTATCAGTGACCATAGAAATGGAAGGAAAGTAGAATGGACATTGAACTGTTTACCGTGGCCATTTGAGTATTGAGAAGTGAGAGAGAATGGTGGCTCTTGTTGGTTGTTATGGTGACAACGCACATCAGTGGGGTCATAAATGTCCGTACCTCTTCACTGCTCATTTGGCCGTTACCGCAAAACCTCCCATCAGTGAAGTCATGACTTAAAAAGAAAGACTCCATAACTCTCCGCAACTCGGTTTAGCCTGTTGCCACATGGCAGTTCAAATGGCCGCTGCCATCCTCCTATGTTGATTTGAATGGGACTTTTCTACCGACATTTAGTTTCTATGTCGATGACACTGGCTCTTATTAACAAGGGCCTAACAATATCAATAACTTTTTTTGCCAATAAATCCATCTCCAGCACAGAATCTGATGTTTCCGTGAAGTTCACTCTCGCCTCCAGGCTTTTTTTTCTCCTCTCTTTTCCATTATCTGATAAAGCCGAAATTACACTTAATCAGTTGAATGAGTTGTCGTTTAATGGAAGTCCATTGAATTAAAATGAGAGAGTCCCTCACTGCTGCAACCCTACCCTGCAGATGCATTAGGCTGCCATGGAAGGGTTGCACATGTTGGATGTATCCAACTTGAGCACTCGTGCACATGTGAGCACAATCAAAATATTCTGGTAGCCCATTTTAGCCAAGGTCCTCTGGGAAGTCTTGCATGAGGAAAATATGATATCTGTAAATTATAGTCAAATAAACAGCCAGTGTAAAACTATAATCCTCATTTTACTCTACAGTCTTATTTAAAGCTACCAAAATGATGGGTGGGGCTGTTAGGTCAAAGTTAGTGATAACAGTTGAATTTAACCAACAAGATCTATATATACGATGCAAAACACAGTTTGCTTCGAAAAAACGGAAGCTTAATTTATTTGATGATGATTCCCTTATCAGTCCCGCAAGGGGAAATTTGGATTTCTCTGCATTTTTGACCCGACCTATTATATAGGAGCAGTGAGGAGTTGCACCACCTGGGGATCAACTCCAGTTCTTTCTCCTATTATGATGCTCAGGGGCACAGGCAGGAGTATTAACCCTAACACGCATGTCTTTTAATGTGCATCTTCTTGTCTTGTGATCAAAACGGTGTGTTCATTTCAAGCAAGACCTAACCCTAAAAAGCTTAACCTCCGACCCTGACCCCTAAACCTAACAACCTAACCCTACATACGTGTATCTGTTAATACTGTTGCCTCACAGCAAGAGGGTCCTGGGTTTGAATCTTGCAGCTGGTCCATGTGTGCATGGGTTTTCCTCAGGTACTCTGTTCCCCTCCCACCATCACAAAGATATGCATGTTAGGGTTAATACTCCTGCCTGTGCTCCTGAGCCACACAATAGGAAGAAAAAAAACTGGAGCCGGTCCCGAGGTACTGCAGCTGCTCACAGCTCCAACCATCAAGATGGATCACATGCAGAAAACACATTTCATTGTAAGACTACAATTCACTGTAAGAATGACAGGTCTGTTTTACGTGTCACGATTAGTCCCCACATTATAGGAGTGGACACAGACTTAGATGGAGCTTAGGCTATTAAGGCCAGATACTCTTCCTGATGCCCTGAGGTGGATTCAAACCTCTCTACACCCTACATTGGGATCAAACCCGCAACGTCTGGCTCATCAGTTCCCGAAGTGCACACTCCACCGAGCTACCGTGGCTTCCTGCTACATTTAATTCGCAATCAGTTTATTTTTCAGAGGCAAGACCCTTACTTTGCTTAGTCCGAAAAAAAAATTCACCATCAGAAAAAAAGTAAACTGATAGACAATTCAAACAAATAGCTCTGATCGTGTCAATGCAACAGCAATTAAGTGGTTTTGGAGTGAAGTCACAGCAGGATAAGGAAAAGGAATGAGACCGAAGAGGAGGGAGAAAAGGCAATGGTGCATTTATGAAAGCGTGGTTTTCTTTCGGATTTGAAGGATCATCAGAAGCAAACATCAACTGCCCAACATTTTGCCACATCCAGAAGAGAGAAAAAAATATCAATCCAATTGCATCTAATGTAGACATCCTAATGTGTCTACATTAAGTGTCTACATACAGGCAATTCAATCAAAAACCAATACCTCGATTTTAAAATCAGTCACTCATCTAATTAGCTTTATCAGGCTCAGGTCAAAATATAATTAAGCAGGATGTGATTGAGATATCATGATTTTGGCCCAAAGTTTGGATCTATTGGTGAATATAAAGTTCTGTGCTCTTGGTTTCTTTTTAATGCCTTTCTTTTTAAGATAGGCGTGTTGAAAGCAAATCAGATGTTCGTAAAATACAAACATAAAACACCTCTCTAAGTTAACGGCAAACAGGAACGCTTGCGTTATGAGCCTCTGTAATAACATGTCAAGAATGAAAAATGATGAAGCAGGCAAAGAAAATGAACCAACATGTCAGCAGGAGGACCGTCACTGCCACAACCAGCCAATGACGGGAACAGGTTGTATTGGAAGAACAGTATCCATCATAGGTGATTATTAGAAACACATTAGGAAAATACATATGAATGCATTATACATTGAATGTAGGTTGCTTTAGAAAAAAAGCATCTGCTAAATGCAAAATGAATAAATAAAATAAATACATCCCTGCAAACGGAGTATTTTTTAGCATGCAAGTATATCCAGGATCTATGACAACAAAAGACAGCATCATCTACCATGCGCTGCATAACAATGTAGTAACAAGACGTGATGGAGGGTAAATAGATAGAGCCGTGACACGCTGAACTGAAGTTCAAAGGTCTCCCAGATTATTCCCCTAACCCCTTTTCATCACTCGCGTAAACACACACACACACACACGCGCGCGCACACACACGCGCGCAATACATAAATGCTTTGCGATTTGCTTGCATTTTTTTATGTGTACAGTGTGTGGGAGAGAGAGAGAGAGAGAGAATACTGATGAGGTTATTATGTATGAGCTATATACATAAACACATGCATATGGATGTACATACATGCACCCATACATATACGTACAATGGTGGCTCCATAAGGTGAAGCCACTCAATCCAGTATCTGGTTTATGTCTATTTGATAAACATTTGATCTTAGGCTTAACCAGCATCTTACCCCGAAAACACCTCAGCCACTTGTCAGTTATAAAGAATTCATTCCCATCAGAGAAAGTTGCCAACTAGGCTGATCCAATGGAATGCTGGGGTGATGAAAAAGAATCATAAGTCCTGGTGCCATGAGAAAATAGTTCATACTGGATATTGTTGAAACAAACATAAGTTGTATTCGTGACATAGGATCTGTGTGTGCGTGCATATGTGTATGGATGTTTTTTTTTCATGTGTGAGAGCAGAGTGACAAAGCAAAAAGAAATAACAAAGAAGAATGTGAACACTTCTAAGAGATAGAGACAGAGAGAGACAGAGAGGGGGAGAGAGAGAGACACAGAGAGGAGAAAGCAAGAGACACACAGAGAGAGAGAGAGAGGGAGAGAGAGAGAGAGAGAGAGAGCATTGAACTATTTCTTTGTCTCGTTTTAATTCACTTTCAGTTGAATACAATACAACTTTATCTATCCTGTGGGGCCACGGACAGAAAGGAAATGGCAGAGCTACACATACAGTGGATGTTCTCATACTCCACTATCAACGCTCAGGGCATTAAGATCATCTGCTAGAACACAGAACAGCTGAACTCATAAATAACAGCTCCTGATCATCAACACTAATGACATACATACTGTGGTAGTAAAAAAAATAACAATAATGGATTCAATTCATATAGCACTTTGGGCCCATGGTAGCTCTGTGGTAGAGTGTGCATGTCAGGAAATGACAAACTAGATCTTGTGGGTCTGATCCCCCCATGGGGCATCAGGGAGGGCCTCCAGCCTTAATCCCATATGCTCCATCTATATCTATGTCCGCCCCCAAACGTGGGGACTAACCGTGACACATAAAATAGACTTTTGTTTTTATTCATAAAGCACTTTATCTTGATACCCAGTGCAATTCACAGCGAAGGGGGAAAACCCAACTCAGCCACCACCAATGTGTACCACCTACCTGGGCTGAAGTATGAGGTGGTGGTACACAGCTGAGAAGATAGAGAAATAGCACTGTGACTTGATAGACTGCCATCCAAGCCCGTTTTTGTAGTAGAGGACTGGAAGTGGAAATTTCACAAGACCCACCAGCTTACCTCATCACAGTGCTGCTGCACAAGAAACTTAAAAACCAACTGCTGCATACGGGGGGTTCTTGTTGGCCAACAATAGAAGGCTATGGTTAACCTTGGCCACTCCTAAGTGTGGATGTGTGTGTCTATTCTATGGTGGCATTGTTGAAAAGAGAGCAAGAGTGCTAAATCGTCCAAATGGAGACTGAACCCTTGAGCGCCCTGTTAATTGAAATTCAGCATTTTCTAGTGCGACTGTGGCTTACAACCGATTCAGAAAAGAAAACCAAAGAGAAATGACAGAAGCCTGGGCTCTAAAGGGGGGAAAAAAAACTATTCCCAAGCATCTTAAAGCAAATACAGTAAATTTAGCAGGATTTATGATTCATTTTTCCAACTGATTTTGTCAAGAGAATTGTACATCAGGTTATGACCACTGAATTTAATAATACATGCACTGTTGTTCAATAAAGAAAGAGTAGAAAGGCAAGCCCATATCCACAGCAGACAATGAGATTAAAACATGGATCAGACTGCGACATGATGATAAATAATGTACACAGAGCGGGACCGGATCCTGGGTAGCTACAGTCGTCTAACACACTCAGTCTAAATCAAACCAATGCACTACAGCAGAATGGCAGCAAAAACAACTCTCAGGTGAAAGCAATTGAGCTGTACAAACATAAGTGTATTCAAACCTCACCTAAACCATCTGTCAAATGATTAGGACTGAGCTAGCGCAGGTCTTACTGTTTCTGATCGTGCTGTAATCAGTTAAAGGCATTATAGACAGACATAGGACACAAACATGTGTCAATACCTTCAGACTTAAGAGATAGTCGGAGTCTCCAGTTTACTTGTACAGTAAATAAACAAGGATCTCAACTGGCTGTGTCCTTCACTTTATTCTGCAGGAGCTAGCAGGAGAGGACATGAGGGGGATTAGGGTGGAGCAATCAAAGTGAATGAAAAGGAGAAAAAAGAAGAAAGGTCAAAGTAAGGCAAAGTTGGAGAGGTGATGATCACAAATAAGAGTGTGCCATAGAGAGAGAAGAAGAGAGTAAACAAAGAATAAATAGAGAGAGTGTGGCCAAATCCTAGCAATGAGCTATGAGGGTGTGGTGTAGGAGTGAATGAGAGGTGCAGACATGAACTAATGCGATAAAGCAGTCAGGAAGAGGTGGCCAAGAAGGTGGATACAGGATACAGAGATGGGAAGGGGATGCGGAAAGCAAAGGAACTGAGACAGGTGAACAATAAATCACAGTGGCTGTCATTTTTGGATGATTTCTGAATTGCATCTGAATTCCCTGGTTGAAGTGTTGCTCTCGAGCTGCCAAGTGACTATCATTCAAAACAGCACCCCCATTTTTTTCCTCAAATCCTTGCCACAGTGGCACACAGGTAAAGAATTCTCGATTTCCCAAACTAACCATACTATGCTTAAGCCATACACTTCTCTTTTAAATTTCAAACTTAAGAATTTCTTACACATATGCTGTAAAATTTGATTTATAATCATAAGATACTTATGGAAACTGGACACAGGAAGAAAGGTTGCAACTTTCAAACCCCATCAAATTTAAATTAAAGGTACAATGGCAACATACTGTGGTCATTAAACATCATACTGTGATCTAATTTCAATATCTACAGTAGGACAAGGAAAACTACCAGCATTACTGCAACAGCGATTTGATTTCCTCTGCTCTCAAATGTGAAATAAGGTGTTAATGATATATAAATTGTTTGTTTAATACAACTTCAAATCATGTAAAGTGGCCAAAATAAGTGTATTTTGGGGTTTATAGTCAGTTTTTTTTTGGATGAACAAATCAACAGTTTTTGAAGATGGGTGAGAATGAATCAAAATGCATAGATATTAATTGTAGAGTACTTGAGGGGTCAGTAATGGGCCCAAATTTGTTTAGTCTTTTCATAAATGATATATGCAGAGAATCACAAATATTGAAATTTGTTCTATCTGTGGATGACAACTATTTTCTGTTCTGAGGAGGATTTACTGCAGATTTTAGAGGTGATCATAACAGCAAAGAGAAAATAAAAAATGAAACAAATTATCGTTATATTTAAACAAAACCAAAACTATTTCTGTTTGGAAGTTTTAAAATAAACACTTAAGTATAGATGATTATAGACAATATCAACATAGAAAGAGCATGTAAAAATGATTTTTTTATTTGTGATAATAGCCCAAAGAATCTGCTGGACAACTTATAAAACATGTGCGAGCAAAGCGGTCAAGGAGCATTGCAGTCCTGGGAAAAACAAGGCACATTCTGGATTATAAAGCATTGTGCACACTATATTATTCACTTGTATTACCATAGCTGAATTACTGTGTCGAGATATGGGGTAACGACAACAAAAGCAGCCTGCATCCATTATGTATAATGCAAAAAAGGGTCATAAGGATAATTAACAATGTAGGAGTTCTTGAACACACTAACACGCTGTTTTTAAAGTCATATGCCTTGAAGTTCATGTATCTCTTGGAATTTAACACGGCATAAATAATGTATGAAGCAAGAAATATTTCACTGCTGGGTAATATACAAAAAAAGTGTTCTTCGACAGAGTGAGGGGTCATAATTCAAGTGCAAAGTTTTAAATTTAAATTTAAAGAAACTGCCTATGAACAATTATCAAGAGCATGTGTATTTCAATCTGCGGGGTGAATTTGTGGAATAGTTTGGATGTGGAGCTCAAATAATGTACAAGCATTATATTGATAGAGATGTTCAAAAATTGCTTTTAAAAGGTACATGGATGAGGAAGGGTTGTGAGAACTGTTTAAGCTTCACATTATTGACATAGGGGGAAATTTTGGTAAGATTAAACATCCTCCTGCTTCCTTTTGAATATGCACTACATAATCTGTGCTGTTTATGAGAATTAGTTTATACAGTTTCCTGTATAGCTTCATTGTTCATTTTAATTTCATATCATAGTTTTCTTTGTGTGTTTTTTCCTGTTGTTTTCTTTTCCACAAGTTCAAAATGAATCAAATCAATTCAAAAACAAATGACTAATTTATTGATTCCATTCATTAACAAGATACTGTTAGACAGGAAGACCATGCTTCAACTTGGAATTGGTGGCTAAAAAGGGAGAAACTGACAAGTGGCATGCGACAGCTTTATTTCCACTTGTCATCATAAGACAAGTGGAAATAAACAGCGATACAAAAGCAACGACACGGTCATTTTGAATATCAAATGTTACAGTACCAGCACAAGGAGCAGTAACACCCAAATCAATAATATACACAATACAGCCTATTCATTCTTCCCTTCGCCAACTGCTTATCTGAAGTTAGATCACGGATCTGCTGGAGCCTTTCCCAGCGCTCATTGGGCGGAAAGCGGGGAAACACCATAGAGAGGTCACCATTCCATCTCAGGACAGGCTTGGGGAATTAAGTATGAATGCCCTTCTTGATGCCCTCAGTGGGTTCAATCCTGCAGCCTCTCTCTGGCTTGTTAGTTCCCGAACAACACACTCTACCCCGAACTACCGCACCCTATACAATATTGCCTAATTAAGAAGAAAATGCAAATTAGTGAGAGAGCTTAAGACAAGGTAATGAAAGCTCTGGATAAATGCTGCTGGGAAAATAACTACTGACATATCACTTATTTAAAATTACAAAAACATGCAACATTTTGAGCAAATATAAGATGTGTAATATTCCTCAAAGTTCAGAACACAAATGAGTGTTTTTCATTGCATTTGCCATTGCCTTTTATCCCAGTATGTTATCAAGATGATGCTTTATTAATACATCACTATACATACATATAAAAAAATGTGTTCTCTACATTTGACCCATCTTGTTGTATAGGGGCAGTGAGCAGCCACAGTACCCAGGGAGCAGTTAGGGGCTCAGTGTCTTCCTCAAGGATATTTCTACACACTTTCCGCAGGGACTGGGGATCAAACCAACAATCCCCCAAATACAAGACAACCATCCTACCTCCTGAGCTATGGTACCCCTAACACTAACTATGCACCATTTATGAATTCTATCTAAGCACAGAGGCAGTGTTGTTCATTTCTTTGGCCTTGTTTCCTTTGCAACTTTCGTCTGTTGTAACGGTCTAACATAGAGTTAAATAGATGTGAATAATGTGCAGACCTTTAATGTAACAGCAGAGTTTAAGATGTACGATTTTAGATGTGTAGGATGCATGCCACAGTGCAATAGAAGCAAAGGAGTGGGTGGTATGGCTCAGGAGGCAGAGCAGGTCGTATAGTAATCAGAAGGTCATTGGTTTGGTCCCCGGCACCTTTGGGAGGGGTTTTAAAGTGTCCTGGTGTCTTTGAGCAAGACACTGAAGCCCTTACTGCTCCCTGAGCACTTCAGCTGCCCACTGCTCCGATACAATTGGATGGATTTAGCTGAGGTGAGCTATGGGCACGTCAAGCTCCAGCAGCTCCCAAAGAGCACTCCTGGATTTTAGCTCAATGGCAGGCAAACCCACGACAGCCTCCATTCCAAAAGTTCTCATGGCCTCTCTGGAGGTTTTCAGCTCCACAGTAGACAAGCCAGGGAGCTTTTCAACCAGAGATTTAGCTCAAGAGAGGACTAGCTGAGGGCAGAGATTTCCCTGCAGAAGCCCAACAAAGACACTATGAGGTTTGTAGCTCAGTGGCATGGCAGACTGAAGGCGGAGATTTAACAGACACACTCAGGAAGCACTCCAGGCAACTGGTGTCAGATCAGAGTGGGAGAGAGAAGACACCATGAACACTACAGATGGAACGTCTGGGAGAAGCTCTAGTCATACTGGCTGACACACGGCAAGAGAGCAAGAAAGAAGGAAAGGAGAGAGAGACAAAGGGAGAGAATGAGGGTTCATTAATCACCACATTCGAAGGTGGTTAGTGAAAAGCACAAAAATGAAACCAAGCTGCACATTTGTTAATCATGTAGTGTTAAAGATTGAGATGAGAAGTGGAAGGACCAGGTAGGAGAATCCTAGAGAAGGACAGAGTAGGGGGACATGAAGAGGAATGAGGTAAGAACGTTTATACGGCATAAACGCATGTCAGTGTTTGTGTTATGTTATACAACAACAGGCTGTCACCCCAGACTGTCTCTTTATATGACAGTCCACCAAACCTGATCATCGGCAGTCTCCCGCCGCTATGACCATAAACGGAAGCCCTGGAAACTGTTGGTTTGATTACATCACAACTTGCACTACTAACACAACTGCCTCCAACAACTCTCTTCACCTTACTGGAAAGACCAGCAGTTTCCATGGGAACAGAATAGAATGAGAAAAAAAGGAGTGGAGATGAGAGAGAGAGAGAGAGAGAGAGAGAGAGAGAGAGAGAGAGAGAGACAGAGAGAGATACAGAGAGAGAGAGAGAGACAGAGAGAGAGACAGAGAGAGAGATATTCAGGGTTTTTGTTTTGACTTTACGTTCAGGTGAGATTTGAGAGAGGAGAGACAAGATGTTGTGTGAGTGGGAGAAATAGAGGAAAAAAGTATAATCAGGCATAGCGAATGAGAGAGAATCAGGCCACAATGTAGCGAGAATGAAAGAATGGTCTTCGGGTTTGCGGGTATGCTTTGGTAAAGCTCAGGGTTAAATTATGATGCCTGGTAAGAAAGAGAGTCCTTGGATGTTCAATCAAATCCATGACACTATTCTATCAAAGGAACCCTACAGTGGGAAAACATGATGAATATTATATCAATATGCTTTAAAAAGAGATGTTTACAATGGTATGTGATTCCCTCTACAATCATTAGACGTGTTAGTTGATAATGAATGCAAAATGAATATGAATGCAAATGGTGTGGTTTATATGAAATATCTATATACATTTCACACATTGATTTCTGCTGTTGGAAGCCCATCAACCAGTGTCATCACAGTGTGACCTCAGACTAATATTGGACTTGAATTTCCTCTTAAATTGATAGAAAGGGGCTGGCAAGATAACTTGCTAGTTAACGTTGCCAGCTCAAAGCAAGAGGGTGGAATCAATTCTAGCTCATATGTCTGGAGTTTGTATGGGAAGTCAAGTCAATTATATTTGTGTAGCCCATTTTAGGGGAACTGAAGATTTTAAATTGCCTCAGAGGTGTGTATAAGGGAGTAAGAAGAAAGTCAAAACCAAGTAAAGATATTCCAAGTTCAACCCTTACATCGGTCTCCCAATTACATTATTTGGACTTATAACAAAAAGGCTAACTAAATCTTCAGAATATTCTTGAGAATGTTCAGCTTTCACAAGTTCACGTATAACACTTGCTAAGGGATCAGCGTTAGCCGTTAGCATATCCCTGTTGTGAATTTAGCTTAACAAGTTCTCGATCAGAAACAGCTTAACTCACCGAGAAAATCCCCAGTAGGTACGAAAGTTCATTATAATAATGTTCATTTGGCTGTTATTTAGCAAGGTTATTTTTCAGACAAATTTCAACCGAGGAAAACATCAACTGTTCCTGGGAGGGGTGGGAGTTTTACTACCTGTCTCTCATCTAAGTACCAGTGGCGCAGCTAACTTCTTCAGCTATGCGGATGTTCAAACTAATATTTACCTGACTGTCACAAGGACGATGACTCAGCTCGTCTGGATACAGCGCTTTTATTGAGAAACGTTACCTCAATCGTTCCGGTGACACTTTTAGTCCAAACTGACTGCAGGTATTCATTTATTCATTCATCCATCCATCCAACCATAGTCAACCGTTTACCCGAAATCGGGTGGCGGTGAACTAGATATTATCTCAGTCCTCATTGGGCGAAAGGTGCGGACGCATCCACTACTTGTCACGAATAGATAATTCAGTTGCATAACTACCAAAACAAAAAAAAGTTCTTATGCAAGTTAGAAATTGACTGAAAATTCCTTGGTAATGTGTACTTTTCACAGACGTTTGGGGAATAGTTGCAATCACAGTATTGTAAAATGCTGACGGATGAACTTCGACCCCCCTCTCTCGGTAAAAGTATGGTCGTTCCCTTTTAATATAAATAGCCTCTTTGACTACCTGTTCAAATCATCATTCCTCCTTATCAGAGATGCAGACAGTGGACTCCTGGCCTGATGTATTGGCTCTCCTGTGCTGTGCCATCCTCTTGGCCAATGTTTGGTTTCCCTGATGCACATGTCATGGCAATCCTAACAGCATAGACTATATTGCTGTGTTTGGGCCGGGGGACCTGATCCATGGGGTGCACAAATTTCTGGCACATCGTGTCTCGGAGTTTGAGTTTGTACTGATCAGCATGTGTGGGTTTACGGCAAACATCAAAAATCCAATGTCCCCCATCACCAATTTCTATTTCACAGACATTGATTCACCTTTTGTGTCACCAGTTCCCGAAGAAAGCATGCTAACCACCGAGCTACCACGGCCCTGGTATCGGATACTGGGTTGATAGCAGGCTTAAATGGAGTGTCATCAACGGAGATTTTAAAATCTCTGAGGTGGTGTCATGAGGCTCAGTTTAGAGGATGATCATGCGAATCAAGACATGTCCATCTTCACAGTATTCACAGATACATGGACCCTGACTATCACCTGAACCTGTACTCCCTCACTATGTGCTGTACAAAACCTACAATGTGCTCACGTTCCCTTCACTTTCCATATGCAAAACAAGACATCTGCATTCAACTTAAGGATAGAGGCCTCAGATTGTATATGACTATTGACAATGCGGGGCCCCTGAATTTATTCACATGCTCTCGGAATGGATACTGAAGGACTGAAATGGTATTCGAAGCAACTTGGCACACAGCAAACCTATCAAAACACATCCTATCAATGCCTGGATGTGCATGAGTTTAAAGGTGGGCTGGCAGTAAATAGGAGGCAGTTGTCATTAACAAACTCCTCTTTGAATATGAAGTTAGCTCGTGAAAAAAAAAACACAAACTGATTTATTTAAAAACCGGGAACAATCTTTTTTTTTGTTTTTGTTTTTTTTTGTTTTATCCATTTAATGTCCTGAGGGCACATTTCCAATTCAATCTTTTTATCCAGTCCTGATGCAAAATTGAATTGAGGGTTTGAAGGTGCATAGTACTTGATGGGATTGCCTCTGCACAAAGACTTAGAAAAGGTCAAAAGGTCCGTGCCCTGTTTTCCTCTGTACAGATGGAGTGGACAAGTCGGCATTTTGAATAAACCCGTGTGCAAAAGGCCAGGCATGTGTTGGTTGATGCTCCGTGCACACATCAAACATGCGCGGTCTGAATGGATGCAGATAAATCATGAGTAACGTCAATCCATGGAAGTTGCGTCTAAATGTGAGTGAAGCCTTTTTTTAAATACCCTAAGTTGTCTGGGCTTTAAATACAAGCACCGACTTGGATGTGACATTTATACACAGGGGCTCGGTGACACCGGAGTCAGATCTGCGGTGAAAGTAAACTAGCGTATTGTCCAGGGCCGCATGACGCCACATACATTAGTGCCAGTCCAGCATGCTTGAACGTGCTCTCCATATCAGCGTAAAATAGGATCCGGATCAGGATCCCGTATTAACGTTGGCACTGATTTGAAAGGTATGCCTTTAAAAAGTGTTCCCTGTCACGAGGGCCAATGATATGACGGGTAGACTTGCATGGGGACTTATGCATCGGGAGACCGAAGAACCAATAAAGACTAAGATAAGATATTCCTTTAACAGTCCCACATGGGGATTTTTGCAGTGTCACTAAGCAGCGAAGCAGAACTCGGAACGGAAGCGTTCCGAGCAATATGAGCAAAGGGAACTATTATAAAACAGGAACAGGAAATAACATGACCGAATATGTCATATCATTAGCTCGGCCGTGACAAACACCCCCTCAAATCAACGTCTGCTCTCCATGAATAGTCCACATTCTCCGAGAACACACCAGATACGGACACATCTAAACATGTGGGCGGAAAAAAATAGAAAATTAAAACCACTGATGACTTGAGTTACAGCACAGCACGTCCACGGAGACGTCAACCAAGCCTGTGCTGCTCTCCCATAGGTTACAAATGAAACACGTGATATCAATCCAAAGTCGTACCCACCATAACTGCCACCACCTCTGTTCACCGCGACCTCGTCGCCATCTTGTCCTCAGTCGGGCTTTTGGTATTCGGCTGACCGCTTGCAAAATGTGCCAATGACGAGCGAATGCAGTTCGAGCAACTTCTCATTCGAGCAACGTGCGTCGTAAATATGCACGTCAACAGAGAGAGAACTACTGGCACACAGGCAGACAGAGGAAAAGACAGTATGAACACGGACGGACGGATGGATGGATGGATGGATGGATGGACGGATGGATGGATGGATGGATGGATGGACGGATGGACGGATGGATGGATGGATGGACGGATGGATGGATGGATGGACGGATGGACGGATGGATGGATAGATGGAAGGATGGATGGATGGATGGACGGATGGACGGATGGATGGATGGATGGATAGATGGATGGATGGATGGATGGATGGATGGATGGATGGATGGATGGATGAATGGAGTTCCTCTCGCCACTTCTTTGTAGCTCCCAGCCGGTCAGACTTACTCGTTATACACAGGGGGATGACACGGGATGGATGGGATTCGATTACTTGGGCTCCAGTGATGGGCTGTTGGAGAAACAAGGGGCTCTTAATAGCTCTGGTGAAGAATTCAATGCAATTCAATTCAGTTCGACCTCACAATATTGTCATTGCCCAAGTACATGCTGACTACACAAACAAGGAAACATGGATTTTCATGGAAGCAAATGCCAATCTGGGTCATGGAAGTGCAAGCTAAGATGCACGGAGGCACTACAGGCAACTAATAATACTTCCAACACTGCCAACGTAGCTACTACGATCAATACCGAAGAAGAAGATGGGTCAGTTATGTGTTCTCAGCATCTAACCCATCCTGCTGTATAGGAGCAGTGGGGGGCTGCAGCACCCACCCGGGGAGCGATCAGGGGTTCAGGGAGTTTTGCTCGAAGACACTTTAAAGGGATTTCTGTAGGAATCAAGGGATCGAACCCCCGATCCTGTGATCACTACATGACCGCCCTACCTCCAGAGCCATGCCGCCCCTGTGATGTATCAAATCACAACAGATCTATGAGGGATTCCGGCCGAGCCTGAGGAATTGAAGCGTGTGCATGCTTGTGGGTGTGGGTCCCTGGTTTAGTGTGTGGGGCTCCATGAACAGTCAGACTTTAAGCCTCCTGCTCACCATCGAATCCCCGGGCCTGAAGGGAGAGGAAGACAACACAGGCCAGAGGAGTGGCCTGGATTTAAATGGCTGCCTGTCAGACATAATAATGGGGGGACATCAAATAGCCCTGCTTGATCAGTATGTGCAGTAAGTGAGGGATGGGTTCATTTTTTATGGATGTCTCGCGTGTCAGGGATGAATCTTTCAGGACACGTAGCCGCTGAGCGCTGGGCGCAGCATCTGCTGCTAGTCTGTCGTAGACCGAGGGTAGCTGGGGACACGCTAAAAAACCGTCTGGGAGAGGGAAGACGGGGGATGGGGGACGTATAAGAGAGCCAGAGAACAAGTTTGCCTCCTGAAGAAGAAAAGCCCACAGCATACTGACGGCTGAGCTCTTTACTCTGCTTTTATGGCCTTGTCACATCATAATGTAAATTACAGCCTAATGATCATTGAAGTGTGCCTCGAGAAGAGACGCTCGGCTGGTGATGTGTTCCCCGCCATCCGTCTTCATGTCACCGTCCCATGTTAAGAGGTTGGAGTGGGAGGTCTTAGCTGGCTGCACAGCATGCGTTTGGTTGCATCTGGAAGACTACACAGTAACTTACAGCCTCATCTGCATAGCAGTCACATCTATATCAGCACATCACACTTAGTAAATAACCTTTTACAGGGCTTCATGCTAAATTACCTCAGTTAATACCACGTGCACATTTCGGTGACTTGGCTGCTTCATTTACATGCTGAGTGATGTCATCATTTACTTCTCCCCGTGTAGTCAGGCACCATTAACAAAACGTGCTCCCCTAGAGCAAGCCTGATCATCGCGGATGAAAAAGTGCTAGGATGCTAAAGCTAGCCAGCTACACCAACTTGTTAGCCCTATGTTCCTTAGCCCTATGTTCCTTAGCCCTATGTCCATTAGCCCTGTGTTCATTAGCCCTATGTTCCTTAGCCCTATGTTCCTTAGCCCTATGTTCCTTAGCCCTATGTTCCTTAGCCCTATGTTCCATTAGCCCTATGTTCCTTAGCCCCATGTTCCTTAGCCCTATGTTCCTTAGCCCTATGTTCCTTAGCCCTATGTCCATTAGCCCTATGTTCCT